>ARYC01021716.1:0-17648 GCA_000711775.1 Oxytricha trifallax
GTGGCAGCAATCACTAAGGACCAGCTGGTCGCCAGCCAAGTCATTGAGGGTGCCTTCGATGCCGTGCTGTTCGAGAACTTCCTCTACCACACCCTGCGCCAGCTGCGCACTGACAAGGACCTAGGCCTGAAGAAGATCGTGCTGCTCATGGACAACGCAGTCATTCACAAGTACTCTGAAGTGTTGGAGACTGCGAGGAAGTTGAAGGTGACGGTGCTATTCAATGCCGAGTACTCACCCTGGCTCAACCCAATCGAGCAGCTGTTCTCATACATCAAGAGGCACCTCAGGCAGGAGAAGGCAGACAGCAAGTAAGTGTACTAATCATAAACTCTTATAGGATTCACTTGGTTAAGAGACTCTCCCAGATATTGAAGGCCATGACCAAGAGTGATGTCAACAAGCTCTGGGCGTTCAGCGTCAAGCAGTGGTGCACCACCATTAGGCATGGGTTCGTATGAGTCAACCATCAATGACGATGAGTGGAGTCGCAGGTTCTCTGGCACCAGTCAAGACAAGCATGAATAGCAGTTGAACAGTTAAATTAATTGATTAAAACTTCCCTATTATAAATCACGCTTTTAAGTTTAAGTTTAAACTAATCAATCGCCAACCTACTCAAACCTCTCTCACCTCCGCGCATTGCAGAGGTCAAGTCCACCAATACACCAACGATGGTCCAACAGCTTGAGCTACCAATGATGGCACCGATGGAACAAGGATGGAGCAATAGATTTTAGGATCTAGAAGATGAGAATGGATTGCTGGATGGCCTCAACTCAAGCCTATCGACGACGAATCGACATGAAGTGATCATGCCAGAACGACGCCAATTGACAGTGTCAAACGATCGTGTTAATCATAAGATTCCAGCCAAACATTAAAATAAAGGTTTGGATAGTTCAAGAAAAAATTGGGGGTTATATTATGATGGTAAACACTATAATGATCAAAATATTTTGGAAAATGCACGGCAACAACTTAATGCTTTTAGAGAATTGGTTATAATTATTGATTTATTTAATTTCTACAATTTCCTATTTTTACGTATTTTATCAATAATATCAACATTGACCAAGACTATTTAAAATCAAAGAATTAATTGATATTAAATTAAAATCATGAAATTTTTAGATTCAATCTCAAACATTATTATATGCAGTGTTTTGAACAAGAAGCACATTTTTAACATCGTTTTTATAAAATATTATTATAAAAAACTCAAATCAATATAAATCTATTTAAACTAATAATTATTAACTTACTTATTAAGAGAATGTGTACTTTTATTACAAATATTTTTATAGTTAACTTATTTAAGTTTAAATTAAATTTTAAAATAAACTTATTAAAAGCTTATAAAAATTTATAATCATCTTAATATTGAGAGAAAAAAAAACGAAAATTCATTAAAATATATAAATGTTAAATTATAAATTTTAACAAAATCATTTTTAAAATATCAATCCTTTGTAATTTATGAATTATTTTAGATAATTTTTTTACATTTAAAATCAATTGAGCCCACTTATACTTATATTTAATCATTAACATAATTTAATATATCATGATTTAAATTAAGAGAAGCAAATAAGAAATAAATCAACATTTAATTTTATGAATAAATACAGTTTTAATTAAGATATATTTTTATAATATTGTCAAAATAAAAATAAAAAAATCTTTTTAATTTAAAAGTAATTGGACCACTAACATTTTTGTTCAAAACAGTTAAATCTAAAATTACTTAACTACTTTTTCATAAGAGCGCTATCTAAAATTATTAAATTAGAAAGTTAGTTGCTAGGTGAGGTACCAATCTCACTCAGGACTTTCTGATAGAGCTTTCTACTACACTAAGGGGGTTGCTGGGTTCACCACATTAATAGCAAAGCGGCGGGTTCAATCTGTCAGTTCCTACACTCATCGAATGGGCTGCACCCTGCATTAGATTAGCTAATTGGCGTGAGTTCAGCTTCCTATATAATAGGGAGCAGGATGAAGGTGGTTTAAGGCGCTTAGCCTTCAAAAGTGAATTGATGAAAACATAGAAGTCAACGATAACAATTTTCCTCTCATACCAGGTTGGATTAATAAGGCTACCACTGCGAAAGGACATAGACTACTATCTCAGAAGCAGTGGAACCTTGTATGAGTTTTCACCAATCCTCCCTTAATTGTTTACAGGAAGCAGATCTCTGCGAGCTCTGTGGGGGATACTCGTAGTTCGCTAGACTCTTATCTCGTATGTACCTCGGTAACAGAGTGAAGTGGAACGGGGGTGAGGTGGTTTTTCGAAGTTTTTCTTGTTCATGACTTGCCACGTCTACATCACGACTAAGATTGATGGTTAGATTTTAATATTAAACAGTAATATGTTAAATTTAATTTGAGATTATATATTAACTATTACTACTAAGGGCGCTATCTTATTAAATTATTGTCGTCTTCATATTATAGTTCTTGTTAATAACCTAGATACTTTGTTTATTCTTATAATACTATTGATGCCATCATAATTCAGCATTTTTATATTATTAGTAGACAAAAAAGTATTTTTAACGAAATCTAAATATGGGGGATCTATTATGCTTAATAATCTTAATCAATTTATTTAATGATTATCAAATTCAAGATCAAAAGATTGAATTGACTTTAATGTAGGAATACATTATAAATTGGGAAATTAAAAATATCAAATTAGTACTATTAATAATTAATTCATTTTACTATTATGCTTTAATTAAAACAAACTTAATAAAATTTTTTTAAAGCTCTTCAATTTGCGTTTTTTAATTAAAAAAAAAAATATTTTCTTATATAATGAAAAATGGAAATTAATTAAAAAATTGAACTCAAGTCAATTAATCATCTTTCAATAAAATAATCTTTTAAAATAATATTTAAAAGATTAAATAAAAATAAGATATCATTGTAGATAAATGACAATAATGGTTAAGTAAAAGTAATATACGGGCAGAATTGTCAACTAGATAATATATCGTTTTTATGCTGATCCCTTTCTTGAACTATTATTAAAAGGATTTATTATTTTTTAATATTCTGTTCAAGTAAAAGAAATTGCATAACAATTAATTATCGTTATTTATAAATTTATTTTATCAAATTATAATTGATATAAGATTAAAAGAATAATTAAAGTAAATATAATTGTTTAATAATTGACAATAAGAAAAGAAGAAAAAGTAATGATTCCAAAATCCCTTAATTAAAGAAATTTCGTCAAAATAGACAGTTCAATTATGGTTTTTGAGATTTTGTGTAGATTTTATGTTAATGCATAGTTAAATTATAAATAGCTTGTAATTAAATTCTTAAGCATCATCTAACTAACCAAATACGTAATTAAACTATAATCAAAATCATTATTTTGATAATTATGTCCTTGTCAAAATAATTGAAAACAAATGATCTTAATGATAAATATATTTAAATTGAAAAGAACAGTAACTATTAATTACCCTTTAAATTGTAAATTAAATTGCAACATTAACAATATATTATTTTTTGACCATTAGTAAAATGGGGACAATAGTGTTCAGTAATCACGATTATAACCACAGTGAAAAAGTTATTAATACTAGAAGTTTCTTGACCTGATTGCTTATTTATCGAATAAATAGAAGAACAGATACCACTTGCATCTCCAACCTCATAAATTATGTGGCAATGTTGTTACTGTTTTCATATTATTTGCGATAATCACCATTACAACTCTGAACGCCTAACAATACCTAAAGTGCATAACTTTTAGGAAAATAACCATAAGTTAATTTACATTAATAAATAGTTTTATGTTGTTTTGTAGATTTTATAATAATTATAATTTGCATAACACATTAATTGAACCGTTGGTAAATTATATACAGTGACATCAGTTACAGCGACTATCAAAATAATGAAAATTTTAATATAAATTAATAAATTAATTTTGTATAAAAATCTAATAATGTAAGTTTAATAATCAAAGTTCCTATTTTTTATCATGAATAAAGTGTAAATTTAGATGGAAAAAATAGAGAAATTCAAATTAATTGTTATTTTATTTAATAATTACAACATTGTATTTTATGCATATGTAATTTAAATTAAATGTAAAGTTTATTTTATTGAGTAAAATCTACATTCACAAATGCATACTTTAAGTAATAATTTTCTTATTTATATATAGAGTTGAAACTGCAATAGATACATTATAAATGAAATAAATTTATTTTTCATTTTCATTATTCACTTTTCTTTTCAGTTTAATTGCTTTCTTTATTGATCTTCCAACTTCTTTTGGTTGGATTAATTCCTTTGAGAATAAAGAGCAGCTAGCTTTCAAAATTATATAAATTTTTAAAATAATTTTTTTTATATTTTGATTTCCCAAATGCTATCTTCTCAGTAATCTTAGTATCCTTTGCATTTTCATATGCAATAAGAACAATCACATCTTTCTCTTTTCCATATTTTTAAGTTTTATTTCATCATCTTATTTTCTTGCAGAAAGAATATTTTTTCAGTTTTTACAGTCAAAATGAATAGGTTATAACTTTTATTGAATTAGGCATTCTTTAATGCTAAAAAAATATTCAAATTCTTTTTTAACCGTATTTTGCATATCATGTCTAAATCATTTGGTTTTTAATTCGCTGATGTAATAATTTCCTTTCAAAGTCTAGTTAATCTTGCAATACTTGAAAGTTCATAACACTTGGACATTTTGCTGTGCTTAATATAGCGGGTAAGCTATAATCACTAATGAAAATCTATTCTCATCCTATTATAGTTAATCTTCGTATTATATAAAGAATTTTAAAGAAAAAATAATGCTTTATTTGTAAATCTATTCAGTAACGACTTTTAACAACCTTTTTTTATTTTATCCAAATGAGAACCTCAATCGAATTTGAATTAATTCATTTTAAAAAATTTTAAATCAAAGAATTAATAATAGTGTTAACTAAAAAGATAATTTAAAAAAACAATACTTCAACTGCAAGTATATCAATGCATAATTGTTTATACTAAATAATATAAATTTCAATATTTTACCTATTTTTAATGTATTTTATCTATAAAAATTCGTTGAATTATTATAATCTATTTAGGGTTATTAAATTATTATTCTTATAAAAATAATTATAGTTCTTCTAAGATTAATGAAAATTGTATATCCCAAACCTGTATAATTATGAAAATATATCAGAGATATTTGGTATTAAGGCATAATTAATGTATAATAAATCAACACTATCGTTGATATATTTTATAATTTACTGACACTTTAAACGTGTAATAAATTTATAAGAGAACATCAAATTTTCATATAAATTTAAATTTAAGATTAAAAACTTATTCAATGTTCATTAAAAATAAAGATATAGGCTCAATATTTTTATTGTAAAAGAGGATTGAAAAATTTAATTAGAAAACAATTATTTATTAATAAAACTATTTAATTTAATTCTTTAGTAAAATACAAAAGAAAATTAAATCTTCATGTATAAAAAATACTTATCTATTATAATAAAATGATAAGCAACAAATTCATAATTACTAAATAATAATCTTTATAATCCTTTAATAAAATCCATATCATTAAAATTACAAATGAGAGAACTTTTGGTTTTGCCTTCACTGTGAATAAAATGCTAATCATAATATTTTTAAAATAAAGTGAATTTTAAATATAAAGTAATCAATAATAATAATAGCAAAATTTATAGTAACAATAGTAAATATAAATCTACAAAAATACGTTTCATCTTCTTCTTGTTCCTCCTCATCGTAATATTCATCGACATACTTCTCTTGTGTCCTTCTCTCTGTGACTTCTTGAACTCCTTCTTCGTTTACGCCTTCAGTATTGACAGGTGCAACACCTGTAAAAATAAAATGTTAGATATGTTTTTGCAACTTACATTAATGTTGAATGACTCAGAGGATACTGATCTGTCATTTTTTCCATTTTTTAATATATTTGATTAATTTATAATTTAATTTCAATTTACTTCAAAAATATTATGATTAGTATTTTAAGTCCTTGCCACAAGTCTAGTATATGCTATTTGAATGCTAAGAAGAAGAACTCCAAAAAAAATCAGTGTATGAATGGGAAATTGAGTTTAAAATGACATTTATTCTGATACTTACTTCATTACATGAAAAATTATCTCAATATTTCAGTGAATATAGGTAGATCTTGGCTACCCCAATAGTTATGCGGCCTTGTTAAGCAATACATACAATGTTAAAGGTTCTTTAGGTTGCCTAAATTCCTGTGTATCTTATTTCATAACGTCCTTGCTACCATCGGTACCTTTAGCGTAAGATAAAAACATTTTAATTATGCCTAAAAACAAATGATGAAAAGAAAATAACACCAAGAATGATAGAATAGTGATAGCAAAGCTCTATACTTATTCGTTTAAGCATTAAAAATTTTAACTGTAGCAAAAAATAAAAACTGGAGACAAATAAGTGAAAACATCATTGACGAGTCTAAAAAACTAGAGTAGTTGCGACCTTAAATGGAAAAGTTTTGAGCAAGTCTTAAACCTTAATGAAGTGACTCAGGAATTTCACATAGACTAATTCATTTGAAGTCTTATCGCAGATGAAAGTCTACTCTTTCAAACAAGAAATAGCCAAGGCTATTCCTATTCAATTTAACAGAAATCAAATTTCTATTTGAGGAAAATTTAATTAGCATCAAAGGAAATGGCCATTAGAAAGGAATCATAATACCTGAAACATGATAAATAAATTTGCAAAGTGTCTTGAAGAAATGCGATAGAGTTGTACTGTAAAGTAAATATGACTCAATTACTTTCCCATTGAGAAGCTCCTCAGCATGAATCTCCTACCACCCTTCAATCTCTTCTGTATATTCGAGTGACGATTTGTTTAATTACTAATATTTAGATAAATTTAGTCTATTTGTTTGCAAGTCTGAATTATAAGATGTAGCGATAATTATAATTAAAAATCAACAAAAAATAATTAGCAAAAATAGTTCGAATAAGTGAATTTTATTATATGCAGTATTAATATGAAGATATTTATTTAAAAGAGTATCTATGCCTGAAAAAGGTTTTATGAATACAAATTTGTTCAAATAAATAAACTTAAATCAAACATTAGCTTTATCTTATTTTATTATTTTGTATCATTCAACCTTTTACAGTTTCATAATTTAATGTTATATCTCTATGATGATAAATGCTAAGAAAAAAGTTAATAATCAAATAAATAAAGTGAATATGCTAAAGAATAGAAAAAATTGAAAGTTAATTTAAAATAATTCTGTTCTTCTTTTTATTCTGATCTTGAATTATGAATAATTGAAAAATTATATAGTTAGCATGTTTAAAATAACAAATAGTATTTTTTAAATTATGAACTTCAGAATTATTAGAATAAACTTACATTTTAAATTATCAAAATATTATTTTATAAACTCTATATTAAATTAAGATTATTGAAAAATTAAATAAAACAAATATTATAATAGTATAAATGAAACAGATGTTTAACTTTAGTGAGGCAAAAGTAGAAAATTTTTGTTATGTTTGCCACCACTTTTACTAACTAAAAATAGTTGGTGATTTAGTTTGAATAATTGATTATAAATATAATACAGTATAGATTAATAATTTTGAATAATAATTTATTTCTCCAATTTGAATGTTCAAAAAAATCTTGATGAATTGGATAGCGATAAAAAAACTAAGCAATGACGGAGGAATTATTTTTTTTTGTTTTTAGGTTGTATTATTAATAAAGCCAAACGTGTATATTATACTGGTATAAACAGAACTGCAAGTACCAATTAAAGTGAAGCATTGCGTAAAACTTTTAATAAGGATTGGTACACAAACTTACTTTGATCACTTATAATATTTGGTCTACTTAATCATAATTTTTTTGATTTATTCGCACTATATAAGGCAATCGAGAAAATTGCTGAGTATTTCTTGATTACTTACATTTTTATGTTTGATTAGTTAACTTATATAAATATGTATAATTATTAATTTTTAATTTATTTAAGATCAAACTAAGTCTTTATATGTTAAATATTTTTGAGTAAATGTTATTACATTTTAATAAAAAAGTTTTGATAAATCATCTCTACAAAACTATAGTCGTACTTTTGTTTTATTCTATTATTTTATTAGTATCATTTGAAAATATTAGAGTTTTTTCCATAATAATTTTTTAAAATATAATTTAGTGTTAGATAATTTATAAAAGCTAATACTTTTTGAAGAAAGCAACTTTGTTTTATTCAAAAAAATAAAAAGCATTTAATAAACTAGTTTAAATTTATTGATCATAATTTATTGGAATATTAATTAAGTATTGTACTGTCTACAAAATATAAATTAAAGGTATGATCAAAATTGATTTTTTTTATTTGTTAAATGCATTTAATTCTTAATTAAAAATTCAATCATTCATTAAATTATATTAGAATCACAAAATTGCGACAAAAATTTTTTTGATATATTTATTGTTGGAGCAACCTATTTTTTTAAAGATTTTACCAATTCAAGTTTTATGAGATGAGAAGAAAAAAGTTCCCTACTTATAGAAATTGGTGGGGAAGCATGACAGGTTGCTTTAAAATATATAAAATAAGTACTAAAAGTTGGCCGAGCTTTATACTAAAATCTCCAGGACTTAAGCAAATAAATATATGTACATAAAATCATAATTATAAATAATAAAATAAGTAAATTAAATAACAAAAATCATGAAAATAAACTTTGTATTTTTAAAGACTACATTTAAATTAAATCTATTAGCACTTTTAATTATTTTACTAACATTTTATTTTTTACAATCTCTTAATAAAGAATTTTCTAATCGTCATGACTTTGAATAAATTATTTGATAAAGCTTGATATAAGAACTAAATTGTAAAGAAATTGATACATTAACTCTTATAAAGAACTATAAGTATATTATTTAATATAATTTTATTCTTACCTAATTTTAAATTCATGCTTGATAAATTCAACATTTAGCATATTTTTATAAAATTAGAAAGTTAATTGCTGGGTCAGGTACCAATCTTACTCAGGACTTTTTACTAGACCTTTCTACAAGACTAAGGCCTGCTGAGGGTAGGCAGGAGGTTGATGGGTTCACCGTATTAGATGAGCTACTTGGAGCTACTTGGCGTGAGTTCAGCTTCCTATATAATAGGGAGCAGGAGCCTTCAAAAGTGAATTGATGAAAACATTGAAGTCAACGATAACAATTTTCCTCCCATACCAGGTTGGATTAATAAGGGTCTCACTGCGAAAGGACATAGACTACTATCTCAGAAGCAGTGGAACCTGGTATGAGTTTTCACCAATCCTCCCTTAATTGTTTACAGGAAGCAGATCTCTGCGAGCTCTGTGGGGGATACTCGTAGTTCGCTAGACTCTTATCTCGTATGTACCTCGGTAACAGAGTGAAGTGGAACGGGGGTGAGGTGGTTTTTCGAAGTTTTTCTTGTTCATGACTTGCCACGTCTACATCACGACTAAGATTGATGGTTAGATTTTAATATTAAACAGTAATATGTTAAATTTAATTTGAGATTACTCATTAATCATCAAAATTTAGCATTTAAATTTTATTCATCTTCAACTTTAATTTGTTTGTAAGCATCTTAAATTTTCCTCATTAGAAATTATTAAATTTAATCTTATATTAGTTTACTTTATTTTTCAAATGAAATCTTCTTAAAATTATCATATATAATATATAAACCTTAACTTTGATTGATATTTCAACAAAAATCTATTGAAAAATAGGAATATATTATATTTATCAATTTAAATTTAGATTTTAGATTGATAATTTTACTAATAATTAAAATTACTTATTAAACTTTCCTAAAATCCATGTTATTTTTTAACATTTAGCTAATTTTTTTAAAGAAGTATTTTATTTATTAAGAATTGTGATTTTACCATAGTAATGCTGCTTCCAAGACTAGCTATATTAACTTTAGCCTTTAAATTTGAAATAGCTAAGTTTTCTTAATTTATTTAACATAGATAAATCATTTTAATATAGTTTAAATTAATTAATAAATATAGTTTAACAAACGAAGTTTTCAGAAGCTTAAGGTTTTTAATTGTTTTTAAATATAAAATTTTATAATATAATAATTATTTAAATAATATACTCTATGCTATTCTTTATAAAACTCATCATAAATTTAAAAAAAAGTTTAATTTGGTTAGCCAGATTTTAATTATATTTATAATTTGTCAAATAAATTTGCGAAGTAAAGTGAGTCTTTATTTTTTACTTAAATATATGATGTTAAATTATTAGCTTATATTCATAGGTTTATAATCCATGAACGTCTATTCAAATTTGTGTCCTTAAATACTTAAGAGCTAGATAAATGAATGGAGTTTTCTAGCTATTCAAAATGTGGTGAGCAATATGACGCTAATAAATATTGATTATAATAATTAGCTCCATCAGCAACATAACATTAAATTTGCAAATTCGTTTTCAATAATTTTTCATTAATTAATGAACTGAGATAGTTGTACATAATGTTAGAAAGAAATGGGAATTAGGGTTTCAGGGATTCATCCTGCTTTCATATAAAGTATTTGAATTCGAGTGTTTGTGCGTGTTCTCAAGAAATGAGTTGTTGAAACTCATCAATTTAATCAATAAATAAAGAGGGAAACTTATCATAAAAACTTACAAGATAAAACATTATATGAAATGCAGCTATATTTAAAATTGATGAAAGATATATTCAATGTCAACAGACTTTGTCTCGTCATATCAAGAAATGGAGAGCATACTCTGAACTACATTATGTGATTTAGTTTGAATCCCATTTACCCCCATTTTAAAAAGTTATGACTTGATTGATTGATTTCATTCAGTATTTTTGACTTTAAAACAACACAAATAAATTATCTTATTATTTTACTTGGACATCTATTCAAATTTGTGTCCTTAAATACTTAAGAGCTAGATAAATGAATGGAGTTTTCTAGCTATTCAAAATGTGGTGAGCAATATGACGCTAATAAATATTGATTATAATAATTAGCTCCATCAGCAACATAACATTAAATTTGCAAATTCGTTTTCAATAATTTTTCATTAATTAATGAACTGAGATAGTTGTACATAATGTTAGAAAGAAATGGGAATTAGGGTTTCAGGGATTCATCCTGCTTTCATATAAAGTATTTGAATTCGAGTGTTTGTGCGTGTTCTCAAGAAATGAGTTGTTGAAACTCATCAATTTAATCAATAAATAAAGAGGGAAACTTATCATAAAAACTTACAAGATAAAACATTATATGAAATGCAGCTATATTTAAAATTGATGAAAGATATATTCAATGTCAACAGACTTTGTCTCGTCATATCAAGAAATGGAGAGCATACTCTGAACTACATTATGTGATTTAGTTTGAATCCCATTCACCCCCATTTTAAAAAGTTATGACTTGATTGATTGATTTCATTCAGTATTTTTGACTTTAAAAAAAGACAAAAAAAATTATCTTATATTTTACTTGGACATCTATTCAAATTTGTGTCCTTAAATACTTAAGAGCTAGATAAATGAATGGAGTTTTCTAGCTATTCAAAATGTGGTGAGCAATATGACGCTAATAAATATTGATTATAAGAATTAGCTCCATCAGCAACATAACATTAAATTTGCAAATTCGTTTTCAATAATTTTTCATTAATTAATGAACTGAGATAGTTGTACATAATGTTAGAAAGAAATGGGAATTAGGGTTTCAGGGATTCATCCTGCTTTCATATAAAGTATTTGAATTCGAGTGTTTGTGCGTGTTCTCAAGAAATGAGTTGTTTAAACTCATCAATTTAATCAATAAATAAAGAGGGAAATTTATCATAAAAACTTACAAGATAAAACATTATGTAAAATGCAGCTATATTTAAAATTGCTGAAAGATATATTCAATCTCAACAGATTTTGTCTCGTCATATCAAGAAATGGAGAGCATTCTCTGAACTACATTATGTAATTTAGTTTGAATCCCGTTTACCCCCATTTTAAAAAGTTATGACTTGATTGATTGATTTCATTCAGTATTTTTGACTTTAAAAAAACAAAAATAAATTATCTTATTTTTTTACTTGAACACCTTTTCTAAATTTGTATCCTTAGATACTTTAAAGTTAGAGAAATGAATGAAGTTTTCTAGCTATTCAAAGTGTGGTGAGCAATATGACGCTAATAAATATTGATTATAAGAATTGGCTCCATCAGCAACATAACATTAAATTTGCAAATTCGTTTTCAATAATTCTTCATTAATTAATGTACTGAGATAGTTGTACATAATGTTAGAAAGAAATGGGAATTAGGGTTTCAGGGATTCATCCTGCTTTCATATAAAGTATTTGAATTCGAGTGTTTGTGCGTGCTCTCAAGAAATGAGTTGTTTAAACTCATCAATTTAATCAATAAATAAAGAGGGAAATTTATCATAAAAACTTACAAGATAAAACATTATGTAAAATGCAGCTATATTTAAAATTGCTGGAAGATATATTCATTGTCAACAGATTTTGTCTCGCCATATCAAGAAATGTAGAGCATTCTCTGAATTACATTATGTGATTTAGTTTGAATTCCGTTCACCCCCATTTTAAAAAGTTGTGACTTGATTGATTGATTTCATTCAGTATTTTTGACTTTAAAAAAAAACAAAATAAATTATCTTATATTTTACTTGAAACATCATCTATTCAAATTTGTATCCTTAAATACTTAAGAGCTAGAGAAATGAATGGAGTTTTCTAGCTATTCAAAATGTGGTGAGCAATATGAGGCTAATAAATATTGATCATAAGAATTGACTCCATCAGCAACATCACATTAAATTTGCAAATTCGTTTTCAATAATTTTTCATTAATTATAGAACTGAGATAGTTGTACACAATGTTAGGAAGAAATGGGAATTAGGGTTTCAGGGATTCATCCTGCTTTCATATAAAGTATTTGAATTCGAGTGTTTGTGCGTGCTCTCAAGAAATGAGTTGTTTAAACTCATCAATTTAATCAATAAATAAAGAGGGAAATTTATCATAAAAACTTACAAGATAAAACATTATGTAAATGCAGCTATATTTAAAATTGCTGAAAGATATATTCATTCTCAACAGATTTTGTCTCGTCATATCAAGAAATGGAGAGCATTCTCTGAACTACATTATGTGATTTAGTTTGAATTCCGTTCACCCCCATTTTAAAAAGTTGTGACTGATTGATTGATTTCATTCAGTATTTTTGACTTTAAAAAAACACATAATAAATTATCTTATATTTTACTTGGACATCTATTCAAATTTGTATCCTTAAATACTTAAGAGCTAGAGAAATGAATGGAGTTTTCTAGCTATTCAAAATGTGGTGAGCAATATGAGGCTAATAAATATTGATCATAAGAATTGACTCCATCAGCAACATCACATTAAATTTGCAAATTCGTTTTCAATAATTTTTCATTAATTATAGAACTGAGATAGTTGTACACAATGTTAGGAAGAAATGGGAATTAGGGTTTCAGGGATTCATCCTGCTTTCATATAAAGTATTTGAATTCGAGTGTTTGTGCGTGCTCTCAAGAAATGAGTTGTTGAAACTCATCAATTTAATCAATAAATAAAGAGGGAAACTTATCATAAAAACTTACAAGATAAAACATTATGTAAAATGCAGCTATATTTAAAATTGCTGAAAGATATATTCAATGTCAACAGATTTTGTCTCGTCATATCAAGAAATGGAGAGCATTCTCTGAACTACATTATGTGATTTAGTTTGAATCCCGTTCACCCCCATTTTAAAAAGTTGTGACTAATTTGATTGATTTCATTCAGTATTTTTGACTTTAAAAAAAGAGAAAAAAAATTATCTTATATTTTTCTTGAACATCTATTCAAATTTGTGTCCTTAAATACTTAAGAGCTAGATAAATGAATGGAGTTTTCTAGCTATTCAAAATGTGGTGAGCAATATGACGCTAATAAATATTGATTATAATAATTAGCTCCATCAGCAACATAACATTAAATTTGCAAATTCGTTTTCAATAATTTTTCATTAATTAATGAACTGAGATAGTTGTACATAATGTTAGAAAGAAATGGGAATTAGGGTTTCAGGGATTCATCCTGCTTTCATATAAAGTATTTGAATTCGAGTGTTTGTGCGTGTTCTCAAGAAATGAGTTGTTAAAACTCATCAATTTAATCAATAAATAAAGAGGGAAACTTATCATAAAAACTTACAAGATAAAACATTATATAAATGCAGCTATATTTAAAATTGATGAAAGATATATTCAATGTCAACAGACTTTGTCTCGCCATATCAAGAAATGGAGAGCATACTCTGAAATACATTATGTGATTTAGTTTGAATCCCATTCACCCCCATTTTAAAAAGTTATGACTTGATTGATCGATTTCATTCAGTATTTTTGACTTTAAAAAAACCACAAATAATAACTTATATTTTACTTGGACATCTATTCAAATTTGTGTCCTTAAATACTTAAGAGCTAGATAAATGAATGGAGTTTTCTAGCTATTCAAAATGTGGTGAGCAATATGACGCTAATAAATATTGATTATAATAATTAGCTCCATCAGCAACATAACATTAAATTTGCAAATTCGTTTTCAATAATTTTTCATTAATTAATGAACTGAGAGTTGTACATAATGTTAAAAAGAAATGGGAATTAGGGTTTCAGGGATTCATCCTGCTTTCAAATAAAGTATTTAAATTCGAGTGTTTGTGCGTGCCCTCAAGAAATGAGTTGTTTAAACTCATCAATTGAATCAATAAATAAAGAAGGAAATTTATCATAAAAACTTACAAGATAAAACATTATGTAAAATGAAGCTATATTTAAAATTGCTGAAAGATATATTCAATCTCAACAGATTTCGTCTCGCCATATCAAGAAATGGAGAGCATTCTCTGAACTACATTATGTAATTTAGTTTGAATCCCGTTCACCCCCATTTTAAAAAGTTATGACTGATTGATTGATTTCATTCAGCATTTTTGACTTAAAAAAAAAAAAAATAAATAATCTTATATTTTACTTGAACACCTATTCAAATTTGTATCCTTAAATACTTAAAAGCTAGAGAAATGAATGAAGTTTTCTAGCTATTCAAAATGTGGTGAGCAATATGACGCTAATAAATATTGATTATAATAATTAGCTCCATCAGCAACATAACATTAAATTTGCAAATTCGTTTTCAATAATTTTTCATTAATTAATGAACTGAGATAGTTGTACATAATGTTAGAAAGAAATGGGAATTAGGGTTTCAGGGATTCATCCTGCTTTCATATAAAGTATTTGAATTCGAGTGTTTGTGCGTGCTCTCAAGAAATGAGTTGTTGAAACTCATCAATTTAATCAATAAATAAAGAGGGAAACTTATCATAAAAACTTACAAGATAAAACATTAAATAAAATCCAGCTAATTTAAAATTGATGAAAGATACATTCAATGTCAACAGACTTTGACTCGTCATATCAAGAAATGGAGAGCATACTCTGAACTACATAATGGGATTTAGTTTGAATCCCATTCACCCCCATTTTAAAAAGTTATGACTAAATTGATTGATTTCATTCAGTATTTTTGACTTTAAAAAAACAAAAATAAATTATCTTATATTTTACTTGGACATCTATTCAAATTTGTGTCCTTAAATACTTAAGAGCTAGATAAATGAATGGAGTTTTCTAGCTATTCAAAATGTGGTGAGCAATATGACGCTAATAAATATTGATTATAATAATTAGCTCCATCAGCAACATAACATTAAATTTGCAAATTCGTTTTCAATAATTTTTCATTAATTAATGAACTGAGATAGTTGTACATAATGTTAGAAAGAAATGGGAATTAGGGTTTCAGGGATTCAACCTGCTTTCATATAAAGAATTTGAATTCGAATGTTTGTGCGTGTTATCAAGAAATGAGTTGTTAAAACTCATCAATTTAATCAATAAATAAAGAGGCAAACTTATCATAAAAACTTACAAGATAAAACATTAAATAAAATGCAGCTATACTTAAAATTGATGAAAGATATATTCAATGTCAACAGACTTTGACTCGTCATATCAAGAAATGGAGAGCATACTCTGAACTACATGATGTGATTTAGTTTGAATCCCATTCACCCCCATTTTAAAAAGTTATGACTGATTGATTGATTTCATTCAGTATTTTTGACTTTAAAAAAACAAAAATAAATTATCTTATATTTTACTTGGACATCTATTCAAATTTGTGTCCTTAAATACTTAAGAGCTAGATAAATGAATGGAGTTTTCTAGCTATTCAAAATGTGGTGAGCAATATGACGCTAATAAATATTGATTATAATAATTAGCTCCATCAGCAACATAACATTAAATTTGCAAATTCGTTTTCAATAATTTTTCATTAATTAATGAACTGAGATAGTTGTACATAATGTTAGAAAGAAATGGGAATTAGGGTTTCAGGGATTCATCCTGCTTTCATATAAAGTATTTGAATTCGAGTGTTTGTGCGTGCTCTCAAGAAATGAGTTGTTGAAACTCATCAATTGAATCAATAAATAAAGAGGGAAACTTATCATAAAAACTTACAAGATAAAACATTATATAAAATGCAGCTATATTTAAAATTGATGAAAGATATATTCAATGTCAACAGACTTTGTCTCGCCATATCAAGAAATGGAGAGCATACTCTGAACTACATTATGTAATTTAGTTTGAATCCCATTCACCCCCATTTTAAAAAGTTATGACTGATTGATTGATTTCATTCAGCATTTTTGACTTAAAAAAAACAAAATAATAATCTTATATTTTACTTGAACATCTATTCAAATTTGTATCCTTAAAAACTTAAGAGCTAGAGAAATGAATGGAGTTTTCTAGCTATTCAAAATGTGGTGAGCAATATGACGCTAATAAATATTGATTATAATAATTAGCTCCATCAGCAACATAACATTAAATTTGCAAATTCGTTTTCAATAATTTTTCATTAATTAATGAACTGAGATAGTTGTACATAATGTTAAAAAGAAATGGGAATTAGGGTTTCAGGGATTCATCCTGCTTTCAAATAAAGTATTTAAATTCGAGTGTTTGTGCGTGCCCTCAAGAAATGAGTTGTTGAAACTCATCAATTTAATCAATAAATAAAGAAGGAAACTTATCATAAAAACTTACAAGATAAAACATTATATAAAATGAAGCTATATTTAAAATTGATGAAGATATATTCAATGTCAACAGACTTTGTCTCGCCATATCAAGAAATGGAGAGCATACTCTGAACTACATTATGTGATTTAGTTTAAATCCCATTCACACCCATTTTAAAAAGTTATGACTTGATTGATTGAATTCATTCAGTATTTTTGAATTTAAAAAACAAAAACAAATAATCTTAGATTTTCCTTGAACATCTATTCAAATTTGTGTCCTTAGAAACTTAAGAGCTAGAGAAATGAATGAAATTTTCTAGCTATTTAGAAGGTGGTAAGCAATATGACGCTAATAAAAATAATTTA
>ARYC01021717.1:0-14458 GCA_000711775.1 Oxytricha trifallax
TGCTTTCACAGCATACCTTGACGAGAGCAATCCCCACTGTGCAGAGGCGCTTGAAGTCTTGAAAACGAATGAGCGAATTGACACTGATATCTTCGATTACCTTGGCTGCTAGAAGTTCAGCTTCATCCACTTCAAAACTCACATTAGCTGGAAGCCTGGAACCTTCAAGGAGAGACCCCGCAAGGGCTAGCTTCCTTACTAGCCTTCGTCAAAGCAGATTTCGAATGCAAAGAACTTGTTTGAGCAAGGCTGGTACATGGCAATGGTGTTCCAGAGGTTGGTAAACCATTTTATGAGCTTCCCTTACAAGTCAACATCATTACAGCATCAGTGCCTCATCACGTACCTCAGGCAGTGGTTGAATGAGAACAAGTCCCTTAGAGAGCATCACGTCAAGACCAGCAAGGGCGAAGAACTGCTAGCGATCGCCAAGAGGTATGAAAACTTGATATGCCACCTGCTTCACCCAGCAACTAAAGTCCACAAAGGGACTATACAGTACCTAAGGAGTCAAGTTTCCATGAAAGCTGCCAAGTGCAAGACTCAGACCTAGAACTTGCTTCCACCACACCTGCAGCTTAGAATGGCGAGATTGAGGAAGGCCCTCAACATGGGAACGGTGATGAAGCCTCATTGCTTCGAGAGTGCAATCGCTTACTTGATCGTGAAGGGGAACAAAGAGGAGTGGATCTATGAGCTGGAGTGATTTCGAATCAGTTCGTGAGAGTGAAATTAAAATTTTGCATGTTAAATATTTTATCTTTCATACACTATACCTCTATCAACAGCGCTCATGCCTGTTCGCTGATAACTTCTATATTGTCTAATAGCTATTTTATTTCAATTTTAATTTATTTCAAAACCCCGAAACCCCTTCGTACATGGAATCGCTGTTCGAACTCTATAGGTTTTGACCAAGAGTCAGCTATGAGTCCCTCTCATCACAGTTTCTCATCGCAATCGATACTTAACTTTGGGTTTCTCTGCCAGCAAGAGTTCAAAGAGATCAAGCAGAGTGCGTTGAAGCCATAGTCGAAGACTGTAGTGAAGTGGACATCGGTCGTGCTGGGCACTAACTTCCCCTTCAATCCCAAACCAGTGAAGCTCAATTACACCTCAGGCACTCTCCTCAACAATGGGCAGGTGCCACCGTCGACGATGGGCATACTGGGTGGGCAAATCATCAGGCTTCCCTTGGAGAACGTCGAGCGAGCAGTCTCATCGCTAGTCGATGTTGAAAATCTGGCGACAGATGACCAGCTTTGTCAGGGCCTGGATCAGTTCCTTCGAATACTGAGGAAGCCGTAACATTATGCTTCCATGAAGACCCCTAATGTAGTGTCCAAGAACCTGCAGATAAAGCAGAGCGACGAGCTTTGGTAGGGCCTGCAAGACTTCATGAAGGTGCAGGGCGTGGATAACGATTTCGCTTAAGTTGAACACTCAAGCAATAAACTTAGGAATGGAAGCTCCAAGAATCCTTACCTGAAACGCAGGGACGCGAAGCTGGCGCTGAAAAAGATTGCTGTTGTATAGCACTACAAAGTGGAGGGCATGAAACCAAAAGACATAGCACTCGAGATGGGCGTCGATAGGCGATTCGTGTACAAAACAATCGAGAAGTTCAAGTATGAGGTGAAGCACCGGGTGCTCAATCCCAAACCAAAGAAGAAGAATGGGAGGAAGAATACGCGGAGCAACCCGCTGTTGCTGAAGGCAATCGCTGTTATCCTTGAACAAACAGGCATCTACAAGGTCACTGGCTGGCGCCTGCATCATAAACTGCTCGAGATGCAAGGTTAAGTAGCAGAATTCAAGGATCTAATGGTGCCGAGCGTGGCTACGCTCTTGAAGGTTCTGAAGGAAAGTTTTCACCTTCGATTCGGCAAAGCCCAGAACTCAAACGTCAAGTATAGGGACCCAGCGTTCAACGAGAAGCGGTTATGGGTGTCAAGACTGCTCGAGCAGCTATTCTTGGAGGATGCAGTGATCATTTCAGTGGACGAGTCGAATTTCAGGAGCGACTACCTGCCAACCAAGCAATGGAGCTTCAATGCTGCTGCTCTTCACGATAAATCTCGTCATAACGACTCCTCCCTAACCCCTGCAGTTGCAAAACTGAGATCCTAGTCACAAACAACGTGATCGACGATGGCGAGATGCTAGCTGGCTACCCAAACAGAGAAACATGCATAGATGAAAACATCGAGGACCGAAAGTAGGCTCAAAATGGAGAAGTAAGCATGGCACCTTTTCAAAATCAAGTTCAGATTTAAGAAGAAAATGACCTAAAAAGCCAAGATTCACGACCCCAAGCAATTCCGGGGACCCAGGAAGCTTCGCTATTTTTGCTTAACTTGTTGAATTCAGCGCCAAACATGGCTCAAGAGGTGCTGGTTGCGATGAGAACAGTGCAATCGCTAGTAAGCAAGACTAAATCAGCGTTAGTGAGAGAATAGGAACAGCACCTGGAAGTATTCCACCCGATCTCCAGAGTCCAAACTAGAAATCGATCTTTGCAAAGTTAAGCAGGAAATCTTACACTTAGGAACAGCGTATCTTGGGTCCGAGAGGGGAGAGCATTGCTGCCACTCCTGTGAAAACTCGTCGTAATCAGAGACACACTCAGCTGTCACCTATCCTGGAAGCCCCGGAGGGCAATGCTCAGCACGCATCGCTGCAGAAGCGCTTCGACGCCATCAGAATTTGCAGCTCCTCCAAGAAGGCTCGCAGCT
This sequence comes from Oxytricha trifallax, assembly GCA_000711775.1. Taxonomy (NCBI): domain Eukaryota; phylum Ciliophora; class Spirotrichea; order Sporadotrichida; family Oxytrichidae; genus Oxytricha; species Oxytricha trifallax. Next base: position 2,736 of record ARYC01021717.1, read on the forward strand.
AGCCAGAAACCCCTCTCAAATCGTCGTCGGCGCTTGCTCCATTGCTTCAGAACCTGGCCAGCCTCAGGTTGCAATCCACCTAACGTAAGGGTAGCGAGGTTTCAGGCGTTGCAGGCAGTAGAAGCAGGATTCCAATCACTCCTAAACGTCTACAGCTATCGAGTAGGGGTGGGAGCAGCAGCTAAATCAGAGAGTACCATTAGTAAAGTAAGCAAATTCTACCTATTTACGCAAACTTTTAGAAGGTTCAGAATCAAGTTAAGCAGGTAAGAACGACAAGCAAGCAGCTATAGCGAATACTGGTAGTGGTTGCATCAAATCGCTATAGTAGTACACACCCATCGCAACAGTGCGCGAACAAGCCAACCAACGCCTAGGCAAGTATGGGGTCTTGGCAAGGAATCTCTCAATCGCGAAAGAGGCGACCAAGCGGCAGCAGTTCTCCATGAGTTTCGTGGCGGCCATCACCAAGGACAGGTTGATCTCGAGTCAGGTCATCGAGGGCGCGTTCGACGCCATGCTGTTCGAGAACTTCCTCTATCACACCCTGCGCCAGCTGCGCACTGACAAGGACCTCGCGTCGAAGAGGATCGTGCTGCTCATGGACAACGCAGTCATTCACAAGTATTCGGAGGTGTTGGAGACTGCTAGGAAGTTCAAGGTGACAGTCCTTTTCAATGCAGAGTATTCACCCTGGCTTAACCCCATCGAGCATTGTTCTCCTACATCAAGAGGCACCTTCGATAGGAGCAGGCTGATAGCAAGTAAGTATAGTATATACGTAACACTTTATAGGATCCACCTCGTGAAGCGGCTCTCGCAGATTCTGAAAGCCATGACCAAGACCGACGTGAACAAGCTCTGAGCCTTCAGCGTGAAGCAGTGGTGCAGCACTATCAAGCACGGCTTCGTTTGAAGCAAATGTTGGCAACAATCGACATCATACCAATAGTGGCTAAAGACAGCAAGAATCGCGACGACGTTCGAGTAATTGATTAGATTAGCGATCAAAACGAATTATTACATATTACACTTTTAAGTTTAAGTTTAAATCAATCAAACCTTCTAAACCATCACAACCTCCCTCGCTTGCGCGCATTCGAGACACCAACTTCGCAGCTAAAATCAACCATGGTCGTTTAGAGTCATCTCACAGCAGTTCTAACTAATGCAAGCATGAATCACAAAGCTTGAAGCTAAATAGCAATTAATGGTCTACTCTACACTCTCAACTCTCACTCCAACCATCATTATGCACTCTAATCGCACTAATGCAACAACAGCTACCTGCATTCGCACCAAAGGTTGGGAGTATTCAGCTTCAAATCGCTACTAAACACTCAAATGCTGTTAGAAATCGTAAATATTGATTAAAAGCTTCAAAAGTAGTTGAATCGTACAAATCTTTGCTAATCTACACTTATAGCAGCTTGTTCATTCTTACTCATTGCAACAGTTGGGGACTTATGACCAAATTATTAAATATTAAGTTTTAATTTATTTATCAAAATTCCTATCTTTTTCTATTTCAACAATATATTTTAATAATCAATTATATAATTATTCATTATGTAATATATTATTATTATTTTATATCATATAATATTATTATTATGATTATATATTTATTATTATTATAATTATTATTATTATTAATATTATTATTATTATTATTATTAATATTATCATATTATTAATATTATTTTATATTCGATGATTATAAATTATAATATTTATAATATAAGATAATCTTTAAATTATATTTAAATTTTATATGTTAATTATATTATTATTTTAATATATTTTTAATTATGATTATTATTATTATTATTATTATTATTATTATTATTATTATTATTTAATGCTTATAGGAAATTAATACTGGGGCTTAAGCCAGCCAAATTGTTATTAGGTTTTTTACTTCATACTTGTGACTTTCGACACCGTCAGTCAACCCTCCCTGTAGGTAAAGGAGGCCAGCTTGGGCATCTGGCTCATGCTAGCATGCCATCACAATTGGGTAGGCAAGGGGAACACGCCGGAAACCCTGTGTGCGCTACTGAATGAAGAATCCATTATTAATCAGTTTGAATGTTCTAAAAAAATATTTTTCAAGGCTTGCAGCCCTCAAACTCTGATGTAAAATCATAGATCTGGTATCGTTAAGGGGTTTTAAAATTTTTTATATACTTTAATGGGCTACATTCATGACCCCATCCTTGAAATTATAACTATACTTGACCTTGGTTTGTTTATTAAAACCCAATTAACTTTATCCGAAAAAGGTATCAAATTTTTTATTTGCCCGTCAAGGAGGCGATAGGAATAAAGTACTTTCTTGGTTATAAAGTGTATTTTCTAAAAATAAGGATTTTTAGTAAATTGGTAAAAATGAAATGTATATTCCTATACGTGTACAATACTTTTTATATATATATTTATATATTTTATTTATAAACACTTTCCTGATTTAAATTTTTTCTAACAATATCTAGCATCGTCTTGTCTTAAAGGCAGATTAATAATTTGGGATTGGTAGTAATGTAAAATTCATGAAGACATTAATGAAAATTATACTGAAATTAACCAAATTCATTTCAATGAACTAATTTTTAAAGATGAAAAAGAAACAATAAAGTAGCAAATTTTAGTAAGTTGCTCAGATGTGGGAATTATTTGTATTTTTGACTTCAATACAACAATAAAAATCCCAGATCCCCATAATTAGATATTCTAGTGATTTTATTTATTTGGTATAGTTAAGATCTTATTGGGGTTTGTAGAGAAATCGAAAATTTTATGATAATTTAGTGAAATAGATAATGAATAATAAGTGATTTAACTCAAACAAATTTAATCAGCTTGTCTTAGTATTATCTCTTGAATCCTTCTCTCTTTAGTGTCAAAATTGTTCCAACTTATGATAACCTAGGATAGTGAAGGGATCTCATGATTATTCATTTCTACTAAACTATTGATTTCTTGGCACATCTAATTGCTTAATATACTTCTATGCCAAACTAATTGATTATTTTTTATGTTTAGTGCCAAAGTTCAACATTATTCCACACTTTTCTAATTGAAATTATCCTGAATTACCAAGAGCCTAAGCTATCATTAATCTCTTTTTTAAAGCTCTATTGAAATTTTTAATCACCACAGAGATTTAATATAAAGTTTTCAGGCTAAACGTATCCAAATTCATGTAACCTATTAACGTCTTGTATGATAGTTATCTGATATTATATTCTTTAAATCATCAATTGGTATCTATTGCGATATGGATAGTTCCTCTGAGTCATTTGAAATTTCTTTAGCTTAAATGATATAAATAATAGCTAAAAATATCTCTATCAATCTTATGCAAACTCTTGCAATTTTCTCTCTAGCCCTATCGAAGTGCCATATACTTAAATTCGTTCTAATACTTAAAACCCCATAATGAGGTTTAAAAGTGCTTTAATTTGTATGGAATCTGTTTAGGGTTGGAGCTACTAGGATTTAATGTTGAATTTAGAGTAAATGTGTATAATTTAATCACTCAAAAAGGCGCTTTTAAGTATCATTAAGTAGACCCTTCTAGTTGCTTACTTTACTTTTAAAACTTGTCCTTTCAAATCCAAGAGCTATTAGTTTACGCCTTTCAACATAAATAACCTATTCAATGCCTAGATAAATTACTTTCTCGATTATATTAGGCCGCAAATTTTAAAAAATCAAATTTAAATTTTTATTGAAAAGATTTGATAACCTTAAAGACATAATTAACTCTGTAGAATACCTTCCATAGCAACAATAATTGTTGATTTTGAGGTCTTATAGATCATACTTATTCTCAGTTTATATATATAAAATTTCTAATTTTATGCTTAGTAATTTTTATTTTTTTGTACCAACTTAGAATTAATTCAGCTTAGTTTAAAACAAAGGTACTAGGTTAAATTTTGGTACAATTAAATTGGTATCAATTAAACTTGAACGGATTAAGTATCGGTACTAATTAAAATAAAACAAATTAAGCTGTTATTGAATGAATCTAAATTGATAAAAATGGAGCTCAATCTCTGCAATTTGTTACAGCTTATGCCAGCTTTCTCCTCATATCTTTACCAGGTTGACCTCCTATAAGTTTACAGTATTTAAGAATTAGTTCTTAAACAGTATGATCCAGAACTTTAAATTGAAATTTGAAATTCAAAAACTAGAGAATGAACTAGGATGGAATCTAGAAGTACTACAATGAAGAGTATTGAACTTAAAAACTGATCTCAGGATTTAAAAGCAATGAGGATCTCTATCAATACTTCACTCAACATGGTATGCAAGTAATATATACTATATCATATGCTTAAGCGGGATTATTTCTTCCAACGATAAAAGGTAACAAAAATTTCATTCATAAAAGCTATTCTTTGTGATTAGAAGAAAGCATTAAAAAATAATGAAATTAATTAGATAGATATACCAAATTCCCACAGATTACAGTCACAAATCTCTAAGATGATGCGATGAAAGATGAAGATTTGCTAGTTTATCTTTCTACCAAGAAACAACTCTTTAACAATCTTCCAGAAAGGAGCTTCTTCTTTGGTGTCTTGGCATTTTAAGAGAGGTATCTAAGAGAATTTATTGAAGAAACTTCCAAGAATCACTACCATAAATAGCCTGAAGATTAAAAAAGCAATCATACTAATAAGCGATACCTGGTTCGCAGAATTTAAAAAGCAATTCTTCCTATCTATCAAGCTTGATTCATAACTTTTTAGGGAAACTCTGAATTGGTATATCCCTAATTATAGTGCCTGTGAAGGTTCACATAAAATGAAAGTCCTAGATTCTTCATGAAGGGATCAAGAATGTTTATAAAGACATTAATAGGCAGATGAAATGAATATAAATGCATAAGAGAAGAAATACGGGTCCAAGAAAGCCAAAAGAAGAGGAGAAGAGAAACCAAATCCCTTTCTGTGTTAGTTATAAATGTGGAAAAAACTTGTTTAAAAACATCAATTCTTCCTTTTTTCACATGAACTATTGTTTTATCTATATTTCTAATAGTAATATTTAATTTTATTCCTATAGAATTCGACCATTAAACTGTGTATTACAGAGAAGGTTATATACAGGAGTTATTTTAATCTCATCATAAGCTTCCTTTTGCTCCTTAATCTTATTAGCTGACATTTTGTCAACAATCAAAATTATCTTTTGATATTTGAATTTATTTATCAGCTTATCCAAGAATTCTACATACTACTAGCTCCCAATAGAGCAAGCTTTAATGACGTATACTTATACCAGCTAAAATTGCATGGGTGACAACCTCGAATTTTTGTCATAAACATTAATATTATCACACTTCTTCTACAATGACATATTAATAAAGGTGTTGTTGGTAAATACTGCTAAATCAGAGAATATGAACTTGAAGTTATTAGTATTAGGTCGTTGCATTTAATAATATATATAGCTTAATTATTACTATAAAATGGACAGAAAATCAAATTGCCCTTTTCACTCTGTTGATAGACTTGAAAGTAAAATTAATTCTTATATAAATATAGCCTTTATTCTAATAAGAGATAAGCATGCTTGGAAACTTAGGATGAAAAAATACAGCACTCTAGTCGATGATAGTGTGGACAATACTTAAATCTAAGAATCGCAAAGGTAGTCAATATGATATGAGAGAACTTTTATTTTCATGCAAAATGCTTTTTATAGCCAGAAACAAAATGGTAATCAGCAAGCAGGCAGTGATACTTAACAGTTGAAGCACTCTTGAGTAATAGTTTTTTTTATAGCTACATAACTTAGTACATTTATACTCGAACCATACTTTAGCTGCATCAATAAATCTAAATATTTACAACATAAATAGACTCTAAATATCTCAAACTTCTAAAGTCAAATAAGATCCCAACTAATTCATACAAATTAAATCACTAAAATATCTAATTAAGGGGTTGGTTTTGGGGTTTTGAATAGAACAAGAAGTTTAATTTAAAGACAATGATGGAGATCTGAATAGTAAAAGATTCTTTATAACATTGATCCCTGAAAGAGGCAAATATTCTAGTGAAAAACAAAGAATTTAATCTGTTAATGTTAATACTCAAGGCCTGATATGTGCTGGAACTCATCAAGGAGAGATCCATGTATGGTATTTAAATGTCAAGTTGTTTAGCTAGAAGAATAAATTGTGCTAAACATTAATAGGTTATGATAAAAGTCATGGAGATTTAATTGTTTCATGCATATTTTCACCAGATCAAAATTTCGACCCTCCCAATAACTTCAATAAAATTACCAATTTTTTTCTTTTCTGATAATATTTTTTTAAAAATAAAATTTTATTTATTTTGATTTGTATTTTTATAAAAATTAATACAACTTATATGTCAATTATAGTATTTATACAACTTTCATTATTTTATATAAAAATACTATGAAATATCCTCCATTTATTGTTTTTAAAAATAAAAATTTCTTAAGTTTTTTACAATTATTTTAGGGGGTTTCCAAATTTCTTATTAACGGGATCCAATGATGGAATAGTAAATGTTTGGGATTTTTAAAAAATCAAAAAATGGTAAAGGCAGAAAGTTTATCACGGTGAGTTGAGAATGCTATCTTAAGATTATCTTAAAGCTACTCTAAAACATAAAAATTCTTTAAATGGAAATGATAGGTACAACTTTTATACAGATGTAAGTTCTCAGTCTATTTAAAGCATTTTATAGAAAAATGGCAATCGAGGATAACTATAAAAACCTAAATACGATTTAATAAAGGTAGATTCAAAACCTCAAGACCACTTAAGTGATTTATTTAAAGTTTTGTATCGCTTTATATTGTTTTATTAAAAAGATTTTTTATATTTTATCATAAATTTAATTAGGAAAATATTATTGTAGCAAATATAATTTATTTGTGAAATTAAAAAGTATTAATAAAATAAATAAATTAAAAAAATTGGATGTCGATTTGTCCTACTATTGATAAAAATTTTCTATGGAAATTCATAATTAGGTGTAATTTAACATAGTAGAAGATGTAAAAAATTAACTTTAACTTTGAAATTAAAATTAACTAAACTAATCACTCGAAAATGAATTATTGAAATCCAGGGATACGAATGAAATATAGTAGTATCATCATTAATAGATAGAATAATTTGAATTTGGATAATTAAAATTTAAATTTAACATATTATAATTGAAGATCTTAGCAGTTAAAGTTGGCTAATTTAAACGATTTTGTGCTTATTCAATTGGGAACTCTAAATTAGACTTAGCTGGACGTTTCTATTGACGATACTATTTTATTGCTTCGATAAAGTGAGATAACTTCACTTTAATGTAAGTGGAAAATTAAATTAATTTAGAGGTGTTTAATTAAGGGAAGAAATATAGCTCCATTGATGCGACAAAATAGTAGCGCCAATAGTAAAGTACTGCTAATTTTGAATTATCTATCAAGTGAGTCCAAGATCATTTAAATTGGCCAACTTTATCTGCCAAGTAGTTAAATTTTAATATATTAATTTAAATTTTTAATTTCTAAATTCAAATGCATTTCTACAATATTGAATGAATCATTAAAAGCAAAAAAGATAAAGATTTATATTATTCATATTCAATCATAAAAATGAATGTTACTTAGATTTACTTTTTTGAAAGTTTTCCTAATAAATCTCTATATCATGGTCCTTAAATATATTAGTGTTATTAAGAGGATTCTAAAAAATATCTAAAAATACTATTTAAAAATTGAATTTAAAATTTTTGAATAAAAAAGAAAATCTAAAAAGTCTTATTGACAAATTTTGTTTTTTAAATAAATTTTATAATTAAAATTATAAATAATTTTAGTTTTTAAAAACATAATTTAAAAATCAGCTTATTTTAATATACATTTCATATGATTTATTTAACGACATCTTAGTTTCTTCACTATAATAGAAATACTTTCCATTTTTGAAAATTAACTAAAATTAAATAGATTTAATATTTAAATCGTTGCAGGTATAAATTCCAAAGAGACTCGAAATTCTTATTTGATTCTACTGTGAATCTCTCAATTTCAGCTGACTTATTTATTTTTTGGAGTATTCTTGAATCATTTCAGGAAGCGATTTATTTTGATTTTTAGCAGACTTCCAAATATAGCATGGATAATCTTTTTTTCTGGCAGCAATGAGATTATCCATTATAGCAATAACAACCACTATCCAAAGAGTATAATATTGTTTTTTCAAAAGCATAACTGAAGATAATATATATTTAAATAATTTTACTTCAACTTCTAATATCGAATGCTTTCCTATAATATTAACACTAACTTTAACATATGCTAACATTTAAGTTTTAAGGATTTTCTAAGTTCAAGAACTTGAAATGTTTTATACTTTAATTTAATATAATGAAATAAATTGGAAAGTAAAAAGATTGGAAGCTCCAAATGCTCTTATAATTTCCAATAACATAGAGAAATGATATAATATTTTATCTGTTCTTCTTAAATAAATACTATCAATCTTTAGATTATACTCAAAGAAAAATATTTTTTCGTAGCCAAATAATTAAACAACGCTTCAACATGATTAATAATTCATTAGATTTTCAACAATTTTTGAGTATATTCAATTTAAATAAAATGCTCAAAGAATGAGACTTCTGCATATTCTCTAAATTAAATCTTTTAGGTTATTTACCAATTATGAAAGATTTGATAAGTGTAAGTAAGCACTTAAATAATTGAGTTTTTATTATTTTTATTAAGTTTATTTCAAATCAAAAATTTTACTCATGCATTTAAATATTTTTAAAATCATTTATATTAATAGCACAAAATTAATATAATAAGTTAATTTATATTTAATTATAAAACACAATAAACTCAAGATTAGTTTTGTATTTTAATTCTGCAACATGGTCTTCCTCTGGTTGATACTTGATAAGTGTAGGGTATGTGATAGAATAATTTGGTAGTGGCAAATATTAAGAAGTTAGCTAATAATAATTTGGGACTCACATTCAGATCAAAAAATACATAATATAGCAGAAGTGAACAATATTACATTAATAGAGAGATGTTATGAACTGGAAGCTCACCCTAAAGTTGATGAGATTTTTATTAATGGAAGTGGACTAGGAAAAATCTACTTATGGAACATAAAGACGATGAAACTACTTAATAAATTTGAAGAATCATAACCTCAAAACCCCTGAATTTGTTTGACTGAGTTTTTGAATGATAAAAAGGTGTAATTAGTAAATACTTTATTAGAATTTTTATGGTATAATTATTGGCTAGTGTTAACTATTTGTAATTTATATGAGTATATAAGTGAGTTTAAATAATATTTCACACAAACAGAAGCATAGTATTATGTGAGGGTTTTCTTAATTTTACCTATTTAGTAAGTATTTAATATATCTATTAAATTTTAATTCTCTTAACTTGCCATGATGATAGTGAATATGCAAAGTCTCCTAGAACTCATTCAATCTTCTATTAATCTAAATATTATTTGATTCTTTATTTAGTATATCTTTCACTCTTGCAGGTAAGTATTCGTTTATTGGCATGTCATTATCTATTATAATTGCTGCTGGAGCCCAGATATCATAATCAATAGAGCATAAATATCAAATTTGGAATTGCCTCGATTATATATTTATTCTTCGCACTTGATTATTGAACCAAGCGAAGTTAAATAGAGTGTCTAAGTAAGTTATGGTCGGTGTCTGAAGGTGGGTGAATGCGGTTCGTAGTAGAAGGAGATATTTTGTGTGCATTATTAGGAAAAAAAGTGGGCTCTATAATTGAATTTAATGGATACCCTGCTTAAAGTGATGTTGCTTTGAGATACATAGCTTTAAAACATAGTCCCACAACTTATAGCATCTACTTGTCCTGCCCTTACTCTACCAAATTCATGCGACGAGTCTCGAAATTTAATTCACGCTACTTAAAGCTATAAAAAAACTAGATAGCGAACCCCTTGCAAATCTTACAGAACCGTGAAATATCTTGTATAGGTATAGTTAAATATCAAAGATACAGTCTGCGGCTATAATTGCGCCTAATCATAATCGCACAAATGTCGAAGGATATAAGCGATCAAGCTAACTTCTCGCTATCACGAACGCGGAACCCATCGTACTAATTTTCAAGCGACGGGTGTTGCCAAAGTTTTTAAGGAGAAAATTCGCAGTAGTTTCATTAAAATCTGAATATGTCGGACCAAGATCAATTAATATTGGGAGCCTAAAGCCAGATCTCCAAGTCCCTAAGCGTAGATCCACAACCTTCATAGGGCAGCTCAAGCTCTGCAGCAAATGACAGCAAAGAGTGGCCTGATAAAAGTAGCAATGCTTCATCAGCAAAATCAGCTGAAATCAATAACCAAATATCTGCAGAAGGGATTCCTAATAATAATGAATGTCCCTGCTGACAAAGAATCAAAAGCATCCAGCGTGAATGACGCCCAACATATTTAGGACCGAGTCGACTCAGAGTCAAGCTCTAAATCTAGTTTGAAAACCCTCTCGGGTCCTCTTTCTGCATCAAGCATTGATCCCATCCGAAGACCTTAAAGAATCAAAGGACTTCGCTGTAAGAGAAATATAGTTACTTATTTTTCTTACATCTCAACAAAGAATTTACCAGAGTGTCTTATACTCTACTATTATAGTATACCTAGGTAGATTTTATCATTAATATAATAAAATATATCAGCAAACTAAAATGAGGGCAAACCTGTTAAGAAGAGCGGCATTATTTGGATCAAGCCAATAAAAGTTACTATTCCAGCAACCAAGAAAAGTAGAGACCAGAGACGCTTGTACTTAGTGGGAGCCTACTTATGACCACTTTGACCAGTCTAGCTTTGAGATATAAATATAAGTTAAGTAGGAGGTTATCATAAAAGCGTTGCAAATTGAGGAGGAGGCTAAACAACCTGTCTTATTGCATTAATAAATACCAGCCAAAGTTGACTATTAATGCAAAGAATGCAATAAAGTTTTCCCTTACAAGTTAACTTATATGAGACACTTGAGAGATATACACAACGATATGCCAAGGTTATATCTCAAGCATTAAAAGGAAGATGGGAAATATGTCTGTGAGTTCTGTGAGATGCCATATTCTCATACTATAGACCTCAAAGTGCCTTAAAGAAAAAGCACAATTAAAGTTTTAATTTTATTCATGAACCCACAGGGAATAGATACCTCTAAAAAAGAAGATCAAGAAACCCGATGGAGTCTCTTAGAGTTGAAGTCTAGAAGTAAGTTAAAATGAAGAAAGCAGTCAAGAACTTTCCAGTCTCTGAGATATAAAAAAATGGTTAAAATAGAGGCAATAAAGATTCCTCTATTAAAAATTATTGACTTAGATTCTTGCCTAGAAAGCTTCCTCACTATTGAAGAAAAAATAGAGAAGAGAGTAATTACTGATGACTAATATGCTTACAAGATATATCCTTTCAATTACTTCCTTGCTGTGACAAGTTCCAAATGGAATATGCTAATGAGTATTTTGCTCTTTAAAAGGCAAAGTTAAATGAGTGCAGGCATATCATCTAGCTTGATGCTATTTTACTTAGAAAAGATCATGTAGCTTTCAGGCTTACTTTACTTGAAATGACTTACAGAGAATTCTTATCTGACAATAGATGTCAGAGATAAGTTAGCTAGATAGTATAGCAGATA
>ARYC01021718.1:0-17221 GCA_000711775.1 Oxytricha trifallax
ATAATTTGGTAGTGGCAAATATTAAGAAGTTAGCTATATAATAATTTGGGACTCACATTCAGATCAAAAAATACATAATATAGCAGAAGTGAACAATATTACATTAATAGAGAGATGTTATGAACTGGAAGCTCACCCTAAAGTTGATGAGATTTTTATTAATGGAAGTGGACTAGGAAAAATCTACTTATGGAACATAAAGACGATGAAACTACTTAATAAATTTGAAGAATCATAACCTCAAAACCCCTGAATTTGTTTGACTGAGTTTTTGAATGATAAAAAGGTGTAATTAGTAAATACTTTATTAGAATTTTTATGGTATAATTATTGGCTAGTGTTAACTATTTGTAATTTATATGAGTATATAAGTGAGTTTAAATAATATTTCACATAAACAGAAGCATAGTATTATGTGAGGGTTTTCTTAATTTTACCTATTTAGTAAGTATTTAATATATCTATTAAATTTTAATTCTCTTAACTTGCCATGATGATAGTGAATATGCAAAGTCTCCTAGAACTCCTTCAATCTTCTATTTATCTAAATATTATTTGATTCTTTATTTAGTATATCTTTCACTCTTGCAGGTAAGTATTCGTTTATTGGCATGTCATTATCTATTATAATTGCTGCTGGAGCCCAGATATCATAATCAATAGAGCATAAATATCAAATTTGGAATTGCCTCGATTATATATTTATTCTTCGCACTTGATTATTGAACCAAGCGAAGTTAAATAGAGTGTCTAAGTAAGTTATGGTCGGTGTCTGAAGGTGGGTGAATGCGGTTCGTAGTAGAAGGAGATATTTTGTGTGCATTATTAGGAAAAAAAGTGGGCTCTATAATTGAATTTAATGGATACCCTGCTTAAAGTGATGTTGCTTTGAGATACATAGCTTTAAAACATAGTCCCACAACTTATAGCATCTACTTGTCCTGCCCTTACTCTACCAAATTCATGCGACGAGTCTCGAAATTTAATTCACGCTACTTAAAGCTATAAAAAAACTAGATAGCGAACCCCTTGCAAATCTTACAGAACCGTGAAATATCTTGTATAGGTATAGTTAAATATCAAAGATACAGTCTGCGGCTATAATTGCGCCTAATCATAATCGCACAAATGTCGAAGGATATAAGCGATCAAGCTAACTTCTCGCTATCACGAACGCGGAACCCATCGTACTAATTTTCAAGCGACGGGTGTTGCCAAAGTTTTTAAGGAGAAAATTCGCAGTAGTTTCATTAAAATCTGAATATGTCGGACCAAGATCAATTAATATTGGGAGCCTAAAGCCAGATCTCCAAGTCCCTAAGCGTAGATCCACAACCTTCATAGGGCAGCTCAAGCTCTGCAGCAAATGACAGCAAAGAGTGGCCTGATAAAAGTAGCAATGCTTCATCAGCAAAATCAGCTGAAATCAATAACCAAATATCTGCAGAAGGGATTCCTAATAATAATGAATGTCCCTGCTGACAAAGAATCAAAAGCATCCAGCGTGAATGACGCCCAACATATTTAGGACCGAGTCGACTCAGAGTCAAGCTCTAAATCTAGTTTGAAAACCCTCTCGGGTCCTCTTTCTGCATCAAGCATTGATCCCATCCGAAGACCTTAAAGAATCAAAGGACTTCGCTGTAAGAGAAATATAGTTACTTATTTTTCTTACATCTCAACAAAGAATTTACCAGAGTGTCTATACTCTACTATTATAGTATACCTAGGTAGATTTTATCATTAATATAATAAAATATATCAGCAAACTAAAATGAGGGCAAACCTGTTAAGAAGAGCGGCATTATTTGGATCAAGCCAATAAAAGTTACTATTCCAGCAACCAAGAAAAGTAGAGACCAGAGACGCTTGTACTTAGTGGGAGCCTACTTATGACCACTTTGACCAGTCTAGCTTTGAGATATAAATATAAGTTAAGTAGGAGGTTATCATAAAAGCGTTGCAAATTGAGGAGGAGGCTAAACAACCTGTCTTATTGCATTAATAAATACCAGCCAAAGTTGACTATTAATGCAAAGAATGCAATAAAGTTTTCCCTTACAAGTCAACTTATAAGGGACACTTGAGAGATATACACAACGATATACCAAGGTTATATCTCAAGCATTAGAAGAAAGATGGAAAGTATGTCTGTGAGTTCTGTGAGAAGCCATATTCTCATACTAAAGACCTCAAAGTTCACTTAAAGAAAAAGCACAATTAAAGTTTTAATTTTATTCATGAACCCACAGGGAATAGATACCTCTAAAAAAGAAGATCAAGAAACCCGATGGAGTCTCTTAGAGTTGAAGTCTAGAAGTAAGTTAAAATGAAGAAAGCAGTCAAGAACTTTCCAGTCTCTGAGATATAAAAAAATGGTTAAAATAGAGGCAATAAAGATTCCTCTATTAAAAATTATTGACTTAGATTCTTGCCTAGAAAGCTTCCTCACTATTGAAGAAAAAATAGAGAAGAGAGTAATTACTGATGACTAATATGCTTACAAGATATATCCTTTCAATTACTTCCTTGCTGTGACAAGTTCCAAATGGAATATGCTAATGAGTATTTTGCTCTTTAAAAGGCAAAGTTAAATGAGTGCAGGCATATCATCTAGCTTGATGCTATTTTACTTGGTAAAGATCATGTAGCCTTCAGGCTTCCTTTACTTGAAATGACTTACAGAGAATTCTTATCTGACAATAGATGTCAGAGATAAATTGGTTAGTTAGTATAGCAGATAGTTGAGGGGATTGAAGAGCTTCACGAGCTTGGTTATGTTCATAGAGACTTAAAGCCAGAGAACATCATGATAAACTTTCAGCCTCTTAGAGTTTATATTATTGACTTCTTAAAGAGTGCTAGCCTCTGCTAAGGAAATGTATACGGCACTCCTGGATATTTTCCAGAGAGAGAGGATTGGAGAGATGGAAATACTTAATGGGATATCTGGGCTCTAGCAGTAATAATAATAGAGAGCGACATGCCAAGAAACTATAACTTTAGCTGTAGGGGTGAAAGAGATTCAAAGCAGAGAATCAAACAATATCTCGATAAAAATAAAATAAATGGAGGTCTCAGAGAACTTGCATACTCAACTATTATCAAGGCAAGCTAAGAAAATTAACAAACAATAGAAACAATCAAACATCAACTTAGAAAGATAATATTCAGAGAACTGCCATGACTCTAAGCTTATGTTTGTATGAAATATTTTAAAAACTCGCTTGATATTGCAGGCAGCACAAATGACCTTATTAATGTAAAAACTTATAACTTATTATAATAAATCTATTAAAATAGTCCAAGAAAAACAAGAACCTACACTATCAGAAACTCTTTGAAAAAGTGTCGAATCACATGTCATCAACAACTCAATAAAAATCTGGTGACTCTGCACCATAGACTGGAAAGAATAATTTTGGACAGAAATATAGTATAATCGAGAGGATTGAAATCATGTTCCAGAAGGATCCCAAAGATACCTAAAATAAAGCTATATTATTATATATATATATATATTATATATATATATTAAATAAATCAGCATATAATGAAGGGTTTTGGGGCTAGTTTATCATCTATATA
Organism: Oxytricha trifallax; assembly: GCA_000711775.1. Lineage (NCBI taxonomy): Eukaryota > Ciliophora > Spirotrichea > Sporadotrichida > Oxytrichidae > Oxytricha > Oxytricha trifallax. Next base: position 3,589 of record ARYC01021718.1, read on the forward strand.
TTTCCAATTTTAAGCTATTCTTTCAAAAAAGTTTGATGATGATTTCAAAAAATACTAAAAGTTAGGGGACAATAAAATTCAACCACATTACGTGCCAAATGTAAAATATTGAGAGATTCCTTCATAAATAGCATTGAATGAAACTAATAATCAGAGCAGATTTGAATTTACTTTGATGATTGACAAAAACAGCACAAGCAAAATGCATAATAATATTACCAATAATATAACGTTACAACTCATTTAATATTAATTTATTTATAACATTTAATTCTCCTTATCTCTCTCTATTAAATTAGGTAAACATAATGAATAAAACAAATTAATAAAATATATTTTAGAAAAAGGCGTAGTTATAATTTTAAAACAAATTTACTTATAATATTATTTATATGATCAGGAGCTTATTAGTAGGGATAAGAAACCCTTCAGAAACCTCAAAAGAGAAGAAAAAGGATATAGATAAAAATTTTGATTTGCAAAAAGAAGATTAATAGAATTTTATAGGAGAGATAATGGATATTGTTAAACAGATAAAAATAGGAAACTTTATATTTAAAAATTAATCTTTAATTAATATTTATTTATAACTGCCTTGAATTTGGATTGTGTTTCATACTAATCAGTTTTAGTTTTAAAATCAATTAATCAATTATATATTTAAAATCTATATATTATAATTAGTGGTCTGGCATGGTCTTTAAGGGACCACTTGCAATAGTACTTATATTTATATGTATTTATTTAGTAGCATCTATTTGTAGGAATTTGTTACTGTAATGAATTATTCATTTCCCCGGCTCAGTTTCTGACCGCTGTCCCGAGCTCTCAAATTCTCATCTTATCCTTTTTATCTATTTGAAATTTTACGTACACGAAGCGTGCCACCATAAGGCACAGTCAGGGTAATTTCTCTTTTCCAGTCTTAGACGATATTTCAGATTGGCAGAGAATATATCTATCCTTAAAGGCATGGGCATCTTAGGGGTTCATACTACTAAAGGGCATAGTGTTTGAAATGATTAATGTGAAGCACCAGATGTAATTATAATCAACGGAGCCGTATTTCTGCTTTGAAGTAATACATTTCGCTGGAGTGATCAGTGTAGACCTCGATGTGGTTAAAACCAGCAATTTGACTCGTCATTATTCGCTATCACTGATTCCAGAGGTTAGGGCTGCCCTCTTTCATAATATTTTTTGCACAAAGCGTTAATTAATATTTAGTAACATACATGCTAAAAGATTTAAATAAAAGAAAATTAACAATAAAAATGTATAATAGTTTATTGACTTATGGAAAAGTCTTGAGGTATCTCAATAGCACTTTTGGAAATAAATATTTCCAATCATCAACTGAACCAAAATAATGTAAAAATATCAAGCCATCTAGAACCGAATCTCTCAGTGAATAATTCCAAAGCAGCAACTGATGCATTAAAATGTTAAATGAGCAGAGATCTTTTCCTTAAGAGTTGGGTTTTTCTTATCGATAATAGGTACCCATAGAACTATCTCAATGCTTCTCTGATTTAGAGTTTTTATAGTAAGTTTGATTTTAAGAAATAAAAAAGCAACAATAATTTTTCCTACTCTAATGGTAATGGTGCTGTATGTTCATGTACAATTTTTTAAATATCTCAATCTCAACCACTAACAATTTAACACTATACTATAAAATAATCACTAGATTAAGTTGCATGCGATTTATAAATATAGTGAGAAATTACTCAAATTTTTGTAAAAAAGTGAGATTTTACAATCTGTGTTTTATAATTTATATGAAATAGCAAAACACAATCAAATTTTCATTTCTTTTACCAAATTTGATAAAGACTTTACGAATTTAAAATCTTATCAATATATTAGTGCTTTAAATAAGTAAACTTCAATGAGACTCATGAATCTCCTCAGAATTAAAAACAACAAATCAGAAATATTGTTCAAATTTGTAAGTTAATTTTTAATTATTTAATATTTTTATTTGATGTAGGAAGAAGATTATAGATGACATGACTACAGGGAGCTATAATAATAGTTAGAACAAAACAAGGATATGATGACCTTCCTCAGATTTAATATGAATTTTCATCGATTATAACAATTGTAGAGGGGCACTACCTTTCCCATATCAGCAAGCCACAATGAGATTCGTTAAGGATTTCATAACTGGGCTCAAAGGCCTCTTTTAAAATAGCAGAAGTATAGACTTTTAATGTGCTACACTATGAAGAGCTATAGGAAAATTAACAAACAACTCATATAGAATAACCGATACTAGGATGTTTAAGAGAGCATATGGTTGAATGGTACAAAGTTTGGTATAATACATTTACGTATGGGGCTTCCATACTTCAAAATGTTTGAAAAGTCTATTATTACCTTAAAATTGCTAAATCAAAGATATTCTGCACTATCTAATAGCCGAGGATGGGGTGATAAATCCTGTAGAGAGCATTTGAGAAAACTTGGCAAAATATATGGCTTTGCGCAAAATATAAGCGCTCACAAGCTGAACTTGAAAAGTCTATCAAATGGACCAGAGATTTCGACTATAATGGACATCTTTTGGAAGCCAGCTAAAGTGGATAAATAATTTATTTAAAACTTAAATTAAAACAGTATACCCTTAAGTATATAATTTCTACATTCTGATTTTATTTTTATAAAAATTTTTCATGATTCTATATTAATAGGAAAATTAGTGGCGGTTGTGAGACATTATACTTACTATACGCAACCAGTCTTGGGCACAGCCAAAAGTTTACAGTGACCTATTAGTTAATTACATATCCGACTTGATGGTCTCCGGCATGTTGTCTCCATAGTGCCACTACATATTACTAATTAAATACATATATATATAAGTACTATTGCAAGTGGTCCCTTAAAGACTATGCCAGACCACTAATTATGATATTTAGATTTTAAATATATAATTGATTAATTAATTTTAAAACTAAAACTGATTAGTATTACTCACAATCCTAATTCAAGGCAGTTATAATTAATTATTAATTAAAGATTAATTTGTAAATAAAAAGTTTCCTATCTTTATCTATTTTAACAATACTTACTCATTATAAACAGAGATTAAGCAAGAAAAAAAGAAACGAAATAGAGAGTTAAAAGTTCAATTAATTTCAAAAAGATATCATGTTTGGCAGCCATCAATAATTACTTCTCAAGAAAAAATGAATAAATCTTAAAAATGACTTTGTGAATAATATTACTTACATTTGAGCTAAAAAAAAAGTAAAATAAAAAATATTAAAGAGTGAAGACTGTATTTGGACATGCTTGCATTCAAGAATATTAAACTTCACCTATTACTTATATAATTTACGATTAGAATGGAAAGTACATTTTTAGTGCGGGAAAGATTATATTGATCTACTCAATCTATTCTTACTAAACATCTATAGCAAGACTGCCCCAAAAATCTCCTTCAACAGTTAGGTCTCACAGTCTATAAGCATTTAATTTTAAAGATGTCATCTTTATTCAAAGCCTATAAGACCTTTAAAATTTTAAGTAGGTACTTATCAAATGATAAGACGCTCAAATACTTGAATAATTTCTCTCTCGCCTAGAGAGCTGTGATTTAAATCGCCAATTTCCTGACTTCATATATCAGCATAATTCATAGCATACATATAAAAAAATATTTGAATGTCTTACAAGAGAGTTAATCGCATAAAGAGAGATAAGACTAATTAAGTTAAGTTTTTGATTAAATGCAAGAGGAATTGAAAGTATTATATTAGGTTCATTTATTCAGATAAACCAGTGTTTACAATCTTTTTCTTTATATCTAAGTCTTGGCGCAAAAGGTACACTAGATAGAAGTTTATGATTGAAGATCAAAGTTTAAACTTGTAGAACTTAATGCGGAATAGTTATTTGAAGACAATGGTTTTGGAAGACATGGTCTTGTTCTTTTAAGAATAAAATACAAGATTCTTTAAATTACTCAGAGATAAGACCGTCGACTATGATTTATTTCTATTTTGTTTAAAACTTGTCAGTTCATAAAACAAAAGATTCAAGAAATAATTATGAAAGACTAATCTTAAATTTTTTTTTATTCTCCCTTCAGCTTTTAATTTAATGAAATTAAATAATTTTGGGGACTATTTAAAGGTCAATACAAGTATAAATTTCAGATCTAAAATTGATGTATGACTTGAAGAGAAACAGAGCATTTTATAATGAATGCTGATAAATGAGTAATTTATATGAAACTAAAGATTTCACAAGAGAATAATAATTTTATGTTTATATTAAATCTAATTACTAAGTTCAAATACTAAAGGAATTGTAGAAAAAATTTGTTTTCTTTCTTCTTTACTTTTCCTTTCAACTTGGTCGGTCTTTCTTGAATGCAATTCATTTACATAATTCATTTATTACATGAGACTTTCTCTCTTTTTTTACCTCATCCTTTTATTAACAAATTGCAGTACCAAGATTTTCTATAATATTAGAAGTGGAAAATTTATTCTTTTTTAGATGTATCCTTACTTTCTTGATAAAGATCGTGTAGTATTTAGACTTTCTTTCCTCAAATAACTTACTGAAAATTTTATTGATAAAAGATAAGTAAAACAATTGCATATGAAGAGCTTCATAAGCTTGGTTATGTTTATTCAGATTTAATCCCAGAAAACATCATGATGGACTATCAACCTATTAGAGATTGTATAATATATATCAGGTAATTTCAAAGAGTTCAATACTCTTTTTAGGAATTGTATACATTACCCCGTAATATTATATTTCTGAGAGAGATAAAATTGTAGAGACATATATTAATATTTGATATCTGGGGTCTATCGTTTTTTCATTGATATTCTTAGAAACGATTACTTTAGCTTCAAGAATGAAAAAGATTTAAAGAAAGATTATAATGCCACTTAGATTAATAAAATATTACTGAAGGTATTATTAGAAAGCTTTTATTTTAAATAATTCTTAATGAAAACTAAAATGACAAAGTGATATTTGCAACAATCAATTATCGATAGGTAAAATAGAATTCAGATGACTGCTTAAATATTTTATAAAATCGCCAGCAGTATTAACTTAAGATTGTAATAATTATGCAAATATCCCTTCATTACCCCAAATAAATACTATTAAAATATGCATTAATATGCTAATATTATAAATAAAAAGATTAATTAAACTATTGAAAGGGTTTTGGGATTTGGATTGTTGTTTAGTTAAAATTGTTAGATAATCGATTGATTCATTTTGTATTAATAGTATTTTTAATAAGGAATTAAATTATATCATTATATGATCTTATATTGAACAAAAAAATGCTATATCAATTTTATTAGTAATATAAATATGTATATTTAGTATCCTTAACTATATTTTATTATGAGAATTATATTATATTATGTACAATTTTTGCACAATGAAAATAGACCTATTTAATTTTTATATAATCATAAAACTGGATTCGAAACTTATTTAAAAATATACGAATCTCTAAGTTTGTAAGTCATGATTTTTAATATATTATTTTTTATTTATTATCAAATATTGTTTATAAAATATATTGCTTTATTTTATATATTTTATTTCAATAGATTGAAGGGGTTTAGGTAAGTCTTGAATATAGAATTTAAATTTTCATTTAGGTTGATTAAAAATTTGGGAGGTAGAAACAATGTAGCTTCAAGGCTAACTATCTTACCATAAACATCCTATCACTGATTTGAAAATTAGTAAATGTAATCACTATTGTTAGAAAGAATTAAATCAGGAAAGTGTTTATAAATAAAATATATAAATATATTTAAAAAGTATTGTACACGTATAGGAGTATACATTTCATTTTACCAATTTACTAAAAATCCTTATTTTTAGAGAATACACTTTATAACCAAGAAACTACCTTATTCCTATCGCCCCTTTGACGGGCAAATAAAAAATTTGATACCTTTTTCGGATAAAGTTAAGTGGGTTTTGATATTTATATTTTTATAAATTGCCATAATTAACTCAAATTACAGAGCATGATTACCAAGTGTATAAGGGAAAAAAGCGATAACACTTTCTGAGGTTCATAATTGCTTTAATTTGAAAGATATAGTTGCGGTCTTATTAGAGTTAGCAAAATATATTAGGCATATTTTCAAACAGAGAGAATCTGAAATATTAGAGGCCTCAGATTTGATTAAGATATTTCCTGAAAAAATATATTATTCTTAAAATCTCATAGTTATCAAAATAATTGATTATTTTTATGAAAATAGATGAGTACATAATTGTAAGATTTTTTACTTTTTTAATTTATTTCATTTCTTATACTTTCAGTTTTCATCACATCTTTGTTAAATTCAAAATAATTTTGGAATTTCAGTAAAGTTATAGTAAAAAATTTGCATTAAATTAATTATTTTAAGTGCTTGGTAGCTTTAATTTTATCATTAATTTTTTATATAATTTTAATGAACGGAGATCAATCTTAAAATTTAGCATATCTAATGTAATTCAAATATTAGACTATTAAAGTATGGCCAACATATAGAGATCAGCCTTGTAAAAATAAATAAAGGAAGTGTGTAAAAAGATTACCAAGCTTAATAGATTGATATCAATTTTAAGCTATTAAATTTGATTAAATTAGCGCAGAATATCTTTAAATATATTTAGTACTGGTACTTAATCAGTATATTTTTAATTAGTACCTAGTTTAAATTAATTAGGCTTAAATATAAATAATCAAATTTTGTTCAAAATATAATAAGAATCATTTTGATATTATTAAACTTATATTATTGCCAAAAATAAAAAATGTAAGGTCTCTTTGAATGATAAGATGATTTCCATAAAATTAATTTATTATAATTAGGTTAGTAAAGCAAGTAATTGATGTACAATCATATATTTTCTTGGTTGAATTATTTATAAGTTATAAGAGTAAAAATATCAACCAATAAAATAAATAAATTGAATCTAAAATGAAGAATGTAATTAATAAAAAAAACAAACTCCAAAATTACACTCAACAGAATACAATATTTGAAAATAACTGAGCGGCTTTGGAATTTTAATTGATAAACTTTAAATAGGTGATTATTTTCTAAAAAATAGATAAAATAAAAGGCATAAATATTAATTATAATCAATAAATCGGAATATTGTCCATCGCAATTCCACTTTATATTTGCAGTAACCTTGAGAAATTCTAATGAAGCCATGCTGCTCTCAAACAGTTATCTGATCTTTCTCCTTTTGATTGAAATCAGCTCAACGTAAGATCTCTCTAATTTATTATCAATTCGATCATCAATGATCTCATTTAAATTTGTAGAAGTGCGATAGATAGTGTGAAGAACCTTCATACATATTACATTTATAAATAGTAATAAGAGCTAATAATAGTAATCAATTTAAAATAAAAGTGTATTGAATACCCGACTCATCCTCTCCTTAGTCATGACTCCCATTCCTCTCCCGCCCTATCTATTTTTAACCAGCCATGTCCATTACTCACCATAATTAATTATATTTAAATTTCAAGGAGAAAACGAGGCTACAGCTCCATTACCATTAAAAGACTTGAAATCCCTTAACCGATACCAAATCGAATATTTAACTGCATGGGTGAAGGATTCAAGTCTTTTCTGAAGGTTTGGATAGAAATATTTTCAAAATAATTAGTAATGTGATCGTTATATTTTTTATAAATATTAGAAATATTATGCAGATTAATATGATTTATCAATATTCTCAAATGTTTCTAAGTGTGTTTTAAATTTTATAATACTTCAACAAAAAAAACTTTAAAATAAATATAATTTAATTATGTCACCATGGCTTTCCATAGCGTTATAATTATTTTTTCTCATAATATTTTATTACAGCTCATTATATTTAAAATTTTAAATATTTTTGATTTCGTTTACAGTTCTAAATTGTATATGGAAATCACGTTACATTCTTAGCATAATATTAATTATAATATACCAATAAAATTTAATAAATCCATTATTATTATTATTATTATTATTATTATTATTATTATTATTATTATTTTATTATTATTAATATTTAATGCTGCATGGATGTTAATACTGGGGCTTAAGAATTCAAGAAATAATAATATATTTAGTTGATAAATTTATTTTTAAATCATATAAATGATACTATTATTATTATTATTATTATTATTATTATTATTATTATTATTATTATTATTATTATTATTATTATTAATTAACTTAAATTAATTTTAGTTTGTAATTTCCTAAATATAAATCGTATTTTTTACTGAACTTTAAAAAATTAAGAATTATAATTTATATAATTAATTAATTTTTTTAATTATTATTATTATTATTATTATTATTATTATTATTATTATTATTATTATTATTATTTAATGCTTATAGGAAATTAATACTGGGGCTTAAGCCAGCCAAATTGTTATTAGGTTTTTTACTTCATACTTGTGACTTTCGACACCGTCAGTCAACCCTCCCTGTAGGTAAAGGAGGCCAGCTTGGGCATCTGGCTCATGCTAGCATGCCATCACAATTGGGTAGGCAAGGGGAACACGCCGGAAACCCTGTGTGCGCTACTGAATGAAGAATCCATTATTAATCAGTTTGAATGTTCTAAAAAAATATTTTTCAAGGCTTGCAGCCCTCAAACTCTGATGTAAAATCATAGATCTGGTATCGTTAAGGGGTTTTAAATTTTTTTATATACTTTAATGGGCTACATTCATGACCCCATCCTTGAAATTATAACTATACTTGACCTTGGTTTGTTTATTAAAACCCAATTAACTTTATCCGAAAAAGGTATCAAATTTTTTATTTGCCCGTCAAGGAGGCGATAGGAATAAGGTACTTTCTTGGTTATAAAGTGTATTCTCTAAAAATAAGGATTTTTAGTAAATTGGTAAAATGAAATGTATACTCCTATACGTGTACAATACTTTTTATATATATTTATATATTCTATTTATAAACACTTTCCTGATTTAATTCTTTCTAACAATATCTAGCATCGTCTTGTCTTAAAGGCAGATTAATAATTTGGGAATTGGTAGTAATGTAAAATTCATGAAGACATGAATGAAAATTATACTGAAATTAACCAAATTCATTTCAATGAACTAATTTTTAAAGATGAAAAAGAAACAATAAAGTAGCAAATTTTAGTAAGTTGCTCAGATGTGGGAATTATTTGTATTTTTGACTTCAATACAACAATAAAAATCCCAGATCCCCATAATTAGATATTCTAGTGATTTTATTTATTTGGTATAGTTAAGATCTTATTGGGGTTTGTAGAGAAATCGAAAATTTTATGATAATTTAGTGAAATAGATAATGAATAATAAGTGATTTAACTCAAACAAATTTAATCAGCTTGTCTTAGTATTATCTCTTGAATCCTTCTCTCTTTAGTGTCAAAATTGTTCCAACTTATGATAACCTAGGATAGTGAAGGGATCTCATGATTATTCATTTCTACTAAACTATTGATTTCTTGGCACATCTAATTGCTTAATATACTTCTATGCCAAACTAATTGATTATTTTTTATGTTTAGTGCCAAAGTTCAACATTATTCCACACTTTTCTAATTGAAATTATCCTGAATTACCAAGAGCCTAAGCTATCATTAATCTCTTTTTTAAAGCTCTATTGAAATTTTTAATCACCACAGAGATTTAATATAAAGTTTTCAGGCTAAACGTATCCAAATTCATGTAACCTATTAACGTCTTGTATGATAGTTATCTGATATTATATTCTTTAAATCATCAATTGGTATCTATTGCGATATGGATAGTTCCTCTGAGTCATTTGAAATTTCTTTAGCTTAAATGATATAAATAATAGCTAAAAATATCTCTATCAATCTTATGCAAACTCTTGCAATTTTCTCTCTAGCCCTATCGAAGTGCCATATACTTAAATTCGTTCTAATACTTAAAACCCCATAATGAGGTTTAAAAGTGCTTTAATTTGTATGGAATCTGTTTAGGGTTGGAGCTACTAGGATTTAATGTTGAATTTAGAGTAAATGTGTATAATTTAATCACTCAAAAAGGCGCTTTAAGATCATTAAGTAGACGGGCCTTCTAGTTGCTTTACTTTATTCATTTTAAAAACTTGTTCGCTTCATAATCCAAGAGCTATTAGTTTAACCACTTTCAACATAAAATAACTATTCAATCCTAGATAAATTACTTCTGCGATTATAATTAGCGCCGCAAATTTTAATCAAAATTTAAATTTTTATTGAAAAGAATTTGATAACTTAAATGAGCATAATTACTCTGTAAAAAAAAGAATACCTTCGCATAGCAACAATAATTGTTGATTTTGAGGTCTTATAGATCATACTTATTCTCAGTTTATATATATAAAATTTCTAATTTTATGCTTAGTAATTTTTATTTTTTTGTACCAACTTAGAATTAATTCAGCTTAGTTTAAAACAAAGGTACTAGGTTAAATTTTGGTACAATTAAATTGGTATCAATTAAACTTGAACGGATTAAGTATCGGTACTAATTAAAATAAAACAAATTAAGCTGTTATTGAATGAATCTAAATTGATAAAAATGGAGCTCAATCTCTGCAATTTGTTACAGCTTATGCCAGCTTTCTCCTCATATCTTTACCAGGTTGACCTCCTATAAGTTTACAGTATTTAAGAATTAGTTCTTAAACAGTATGATCCAGAACTTTAAATTGAAATTTGAAATTCAAAAACTAGAGAATGAACTAGGATGGAATCTAGAAGTACTACAATGAAGAGTATTGAACTTAAAAACTGATCTCAGGATTTAAAAGCAATGAGGATCTCTATCAATACTTCACTCAACATGGTATGCAAGTAATATATACTATATCATATGCTTAAGCGGGATTATTTCTTCCAACGATAAAAGGTAACAAAAATTTCATTCATAAAAGCTATTCTTTGTGATTAGAAGAAAGCATTAAAAAATAATGAAATTAATTAGATAGATATACCAAATTCCCACAGATTACAGTCACAAATCTCTAAGATGATGCGATGAAAGATGAAGATTTGCTAGTTTATCTTTCTACCAAGAAACAACTCTTTAACAATCTTCCAGAAAGGAGCTTCTTCTTTGGTGTCTTGGCATTTTAAGAGAGGTATCTAAGAGAATTTATTGAAGAAACTTCCAAGAATCACTACCATAAATAGCCTGAAGATTAAAAAAGCAATCATACTAATAAGCGATACCTGGTTCGCAGAATTTAAAAAGCAATTCTTCCTATCTATCAAGCTTGATTCATAACTTTTTAGGGAAACTCTGAATTGGTATATCCCTAATAATAGTGCCTGTGAAGGTTCACATAAAATGAAAGTCCTAGATTCTTCATGAAGGGATCAAGAATGTTTATAAAGACATTAATAGGCAGATGAAATGAATATAAATGCATAAGAGAAGAAATACGGGTCCAAGAAAGCCAAAAGAAGAGGAGAAGAGAAACCAAATCCCTTTCTGTGTTAGTTATAAATGTGGAAAAAACTTGTTTAAAAACATCAATTCTTCCTTTTTTCACATGAACTATTGTTTTATCTATATTTCTAATAGTAATATTTAATTTTATTCCTATAGAATTCGACCATTAAACTGTGTATTACAGAGAAGGTTATATACAGGAGTTATTTTAATCTCATCATAAGCTTCCTTTTGCTCCTTAATCTTATTAGCTGACATTTTGTCAACAATCAAAATTATCTTTTGATATTTGAATTTATTTATCAGCTTATCCAAGAATTCTACATACTACTAGCTCCCAATAGAGCAAGCTTTAATGACGTATACTTATACCAGCTAAAATTGCATGGGTGACAACCTCGAATTTTTGTCATAAACATTAATATTATCACACTTCTTCTACAATGACATATTAATAAAGGTGTTGCTGGTAAATACTGCTAAATCAGAGAATATGAACTTGAAGTTATTAGTATTAGGTCGTTGCATTTAATAATATATAAAGCTTAATTATTACTATAAAATGGACGGAAAATCAAATCGCCCTTTTCACTCTGTTGATAGACTTGAAAGTAAAATTAATTCTTATATAAATATAGCCTTTATTCTAATAAGAGATAAGCATGCTTGGAAACTTAGGATGAAAAAATACAGCACTCTAGTCGATGATATTATGGACAATACTTAAATCTAAGAATCGCAAAGGTAGTCAATATGATATGAGAGAACTTTTATTTTCATGCAAAATGCTTTTAATAGCCATAAACAAAATGGTAATCAGCAAGCAGGCAGTGATACTTAACAGTTGAAGCACTCTTGAGTAATAGTTTTTTTTATAGCTACATAACTTAGTACATTTATACTCGAACCATACTTTAGCTGCATCAATAAATCTAAATATTTACAACATAAATAGACTCTAAATATCTCAAACTTCTAAAGTCAAATAAGATCCCAACTAATTCATACAAATTAAATCACTAAAATATCTAATTAAGGGGTTGGTTTTGGGGTTTTGAATAGAACAAGAAGTTTAATTTAAAGACAATGATGGAGATCTGAATAGTAAAAGATTCTTTATAACATTGATCCCTGAAAGGGGCAAATATTCTAGTGAAAAACAAAGAATTTAATCTGTTAATGTTAATACTCAAGGCCTGATATGTGCTGGAACTCATCAAGGAGAGATCCGTGTATGGTAGTTAAATGTCAAGTTGTTTAGCTAGAAGAATAAATTGTGCTAAACATTAATAGGTTATGATAAAAGTCATGGAGATTTAATTGTTTCATGCATATTTTTACCAGATCAAAATTTCGACCCTCCCAATAACTTCAATAAAATTACCAATTTTTTTCTTTTCTGATAATATTTTTTTTAAAATAAAATTTTATTTATTTTGATTTGTATTTTTATAAAAATTAATACAACTTATATGTCAATTATAGTATTTATAAAACTTTCATTATTTTATATAAAAATACTATGAAATATCCTCCATTTATTGTTTTTAAAAAATAAAAATTTCTTAAGTTTTTTACAATTATTTTAGGGGGTTTCCAAATTTCTTATTAACGGGATCCAATGATGGAATAGTAAATGTTTGGGATTTTTAAAAAATCAAAAAATGGTAAAGGCAGAAAGTTTATCACGGTGAGTTGAGAATGCTATCTTAAGATTATCTTAAAGCTACTCTAAAACATAAAAATTCTTTAAATGGAAATGATAGGTACAACTTTTATACAGATGTAAGTTCTCAGTCTATTTAAAGCATTTTATAGAAAAATGGCAATCGAGGATAACTATAAAAACCTAAATACGATTTAATAAAGGTAGATTCAAAACCTCAAGACCACTTAAGTGATTTATTTAAAGTTTTGTATCGCTTTATATTGTTTTATTAAAAAGATTTTTTATATTTTATCATAAATTTAATTAGGAAAATATTATTGTAGCAAATATAATTTATTTGTGAAATTAAAAAGTATTAATAAAATAAATAAATTAAAAAAATTGGATGTCGATTTGTCCTACTATTGATAAAAATTTTCTATGGAAATTCATAATTAGGTGTAATTTAACATAGTAGAAGATGTAAAAAATTAACTTTAACTTTG
>ARYC01021719.1:0-26287 GCA_000711775.1 Oxytricha trifallax
GCATACAAGGTGTATCCCTACAACTATCTCTTAAGTGATGATAAATATTAAATGGAGTTTACAAATGAGTATCAAGTACTCACTCAAGCAAAGTTTAAAGAGTGTAGTTACTTAATCAAGCTAGATGCTGTTCTCCTTGCCAAGGATCATGTTGCTTTCAGACTTCCTCTCTATGAAATGACCCTAAAAGATTTCATAACAGATCAAAGGAATCATAAGTAACTTAGATAAATAGCGACTCGGACCGTATAAGGTATAAAAGAGTTACATAAGTTAGGCTTTGTTCACAGAGATTTGAAGCCAGAAAATATAATGATAAACTTCTCACCTGTAAGAGTAGCAATAATCGATTTCAACAGAGCTTAAAGAGTGGAAGTATCAAGGCTTGGAACTGTAATGGGAACGCAAGGGTACTATCGAGAAAGAGAGGACTGGGTAGATGGAGACTTTTAGTGGGATGTGTGGGCTTTAGCAGCAATAATAATAGAGTGCGATATGCCTCGCAATGAATACTACTCTACAAGATGCGAGAAGGATGCTAAACAAAGAATAAAGAAATTTATTGACAAAACAAGAGTATCCCAATCAATAAAAAAAATGGCAGAGTAAATAATAATTAAACCAAACTCAAGATCAGACATATAAATAGAGAAGATAGAGTTGTGGTTAAATAAGATAAACTTCAGACCTCTCCCACATGATCCTAAGGTACATTTTGAGTGATTAAATTAAATACATTTACTATAAATTTCACATTAAAACCTATTAATAACCCCAACCCCTAACAAATTCCCTACAAATCAAAGCACTTATAAACCTCATTAAGGGGTTTTGGGGTTTTGATTCAACTGGATGTACTCATAAACACAGACTAAAAGAAAATTCTCAGAGAATGTTTTGAGCTTAGAATGTTGCATACATGCACCCGCTGAAATTTAAGGTAGCATTAAGTATTAATTTAATACAATACTGTAAACTTTATTAACAATTTTTATTTCGTCTATGTATTTTTAAAATTTAAGAAATTCATCTATTTAAATTAAAACGTTATATAATTAGAAAATCTCAAAACAAAATGGGACGAGAGAGGTTTTATAATATATTAGATTATCAGGTAAGTAAAGTTGTTAAACTCAATATTTTTGTTTTCAATTTCTCACATTCAGTTTTAAATAATATTTATAAATGAAGAATCAACTATGAAAAGATGTTCAAGTTACAACAGACTTGAAATTAACAAAGACAGTATGATTTTCAACTCAAAGAAGCTAAAATATTACCTAAAATCATGGAAATTATAGATCACAACAAACATGCATTTACTAGTTTAATTCGTATATAAACATACTACTACCTGCTTCGCTAGAATAGAATTATTTTAGAAATTCTAAATATTAATCACAACATTATAATACAATTAAGAGCAGTTAGTGATTTACTCAGAATATATTTGCAAAGATGCGTTACATTTATAGTAGTTTTTTATAATAACTTGTATATTTATTTAGAACTATCAAAATCATGTTTGTTTTTTTGTATTTTAAATTTAAATATTTCATATTCTTTTGAATTTTATCAATATCGGACTTAGTTTATAGTAAAACTACAAATTTATGTTAATAAATATCAAGCTACGGATGTCTGGTGTTAATTAGTTAAAAGGCCTTTTTTACCAAGCACGTATAATTTCCCTTGAGGACTATGAATGTAATCTTGTTCATATTTTGGGAGTCAAGTTGAACTCTTATTTAAAAAAAATGCATTCTGCAGCAACTGCCTGGCATAAGCAATCTTTATTAGCATGGTACAGTCCATCTTACCTTGAGCCATGCAATTATCATAAATAATAAAATAAATTTAATATATTAAAAAAATAATAAATTAGAATTGAATTAATATAATGGCAAACATCAGCGAGCTGATTATTCAACTAACTTTGCAATTTAGCAATACTAACTAGAAAGAGACAAGAAAGCATAAGACAGAGTCTTCATTGACAACTATTAGAATTGAGTATGAATTGAATATTATGGACAGATGGTTCAAGATATGAAGGTTACTGGAAAAACAAGGTAGCTGTGCTATAATATATGGCCTTTGATGAATTCTTTCAAAATACTTGTGTAATCAATCCATTTTCATTTAAAAATAATAATTTATTTTTTTCATAAATGTATAGTCCGAAGCAACCCGAATCTTTAGATATTCATAAGTAATTTAAAATTCTTATCAATGATCGGTCAGCTAAATTTATGACTAAGAAACACTGATGCAGTACGCCCTTCAAGGTGAATTGAGATAACACAATTATTCTCTTCTCTTAATTCTCTTGCATTTCTTTTTCAGAAAGAATTTCAAGAAAGAAAGGGAGAAAGTACGAGTCGCTTGCTACGTTTGCGGCTAATTTAAATTTTGATAAGAACTCTTCAGACGAAGTTAAAAAACTATTGCTTTGAATGCTTACATTTATTTTAGAAAGAATGAGTTTTATGTATTACATTAAATACCTTTATGTTTACAATTTTTACTCACTCATAATTATAAGGTTTTTATTTTAGTTAAAATTTGTAACAACGATAACAAATTGGTTTATTTTAATTTATTTAAATCTTATTAAATTTCATATTACTTCTGCAATTTATAGAATCAGTAACGTCTATATTTTATGTGTAATCTAAATGTAGCATAGAGCTTCTCACAATGAGCTTTACAGTAGTTGTGTACAATTCCTAATATATATATATATATTTATACCAAAGAAATATCAGGAAATGAGACGACATAGCTGGAAGTATAAGCATTCTAATCAATAAACAATTAAGTTAAAACGATAATAATAATAATAATAATAATAATAATAATAATAATAATAATAATAATAATAATAATAATAATAACAATAAAATAATAATAGCAAGAAAAGATATAAACAACTTCTTTCAATTTAAAATTTATTTAAATTGTGCCCAGATCTTGTAAAAAAAATACATAAAAGTCCTTAAAATGAGGAATAATTTTTCTGCATTAATTTCAAATTTTCCTTTTTGTATCTCGAATTATAGATTTAACTAACCGTTTACACTTAAGGCTATTTGCTGATGTTTGCAAAGAAATGAGTGAAAGAATAATAGAAATGTCTAATTATATATTTAATGAACCAAAAATAGCTTTAAATCAACTAGAATTAGCCTTAACTAAATTAAATGCTGAGGAATTATAAGAAGTTGGAATGAAAATAACTCTGTTTGTATATTTTCCATTGAATTATTAAATAACAGTGGAGTGATTCAGGAATATATTTCTTGCTTTATAAGATTCAGTTTATCTTTATTGGCTGTGAACATAACAATACTCTAGGATATCTTCTCTGCAACTTTGAGGAATTCGAGATAAGAGTTTAGAGTAAAAAATTTGACTCAAATGAATAGGTGAATTAACATTAGAATATCATCAAATGGCCCGTCTTTGTATTGAAGCAATCAGTCTTAAAAATAAATTAATCGTGAATATGAAATTGTTTAAATATTCATTATAATTTAATCTAGAATTAAACAAAATGATTTTATTTATTTAAAATATTGAAAATTCAAGTAATATTAATATTTGTGGTACTAAGTAGTTAAGCTAGATTATTTGATCTACTTAGAATCAATGATTAATTAAATTAATTAAGTTATACAGAAAATTTTAAAATATAATAAAATCATATTTATTTAATGATATTTTACATTTTCCATTTTATTAATTTATTAGTTTATATTTATATAAATGAGTTGGTAAAATTTCAATATTACTTTTTAAAGTCACAGTTTTAAAAGTATGTATATTTATTTGATAATTCTAAAATGCGAACAAATAAAAAATAGAGTTTCATATTTGAACATAAGACTTACAATATTTACTTATATCATTTATTACTCTAACTATAAAATTATTAATAACTTTTTTTAAAAATTATCAATCATTTATATGATAGATAATTTAATCTGAAAGATTAAACAGTTTGATAAAGAAATAAATTAAATCTTAATATAAGCCAATTTTTGTTATTTGCTTACTTAATCAATAATTTATAATTTTAAAATTATAAATTTTGCGTTTGTTTTAGATGAATGTGTTAAGGTCCCTTGCTAAATTTCGGCTAAATTTTGAATATTGGCCAGATATTTAATTAGAAATAAAAAATTATACTTATAATATATTTTTTAACTTTTTAATTGTTAACTTCCCAAAGCGAGAAATTTTTATAGATTTTTTTCGCTTTGGGAATCTTAGTAAATTATGACTTTTCTTAATAAATATGTGACTATTTATAAAAAAAAGTGCTATGTAATAACTACAATTTATAAATTAATTAAATTAATATCACAAATAAATAAAGTAGCTTGATTTATAATGTTCTAATAATGCCATACATATTTCTTACATATATCAAATCAAAATTATGATATTTAAATAAACTTTCTTTTATTCATTCTTTATTGGAGCTTATTTTGCTTAATGATACTATAATTGAAATGATATCTCATTTTGTCAAAAGTTGTCTTGTATTTATTTTTCTCATTATAAATAAGAAGTTTTCTCGCATTTTCTCAATAACCTCTTGTATATTATTATATTTCTAGTCATTAAACACAACTTCCCAAAGCGAGAAATTTCAATTATCTTTTTTAGCTTTAGGAATTTATGAAATTTATATAAAAGAAATGTGTACTATAATATCTGCGTATTTTATTTTTACAATCTGGC
Source organism: Oxytricha trifallax (assembly GCA_000711775.1). Lineage (NCBI taxonomy): Eukaryota > Ciliophora > Spirotrichea > Sporadotrichida > Oxytrichidae > Oxytricha > Oxytricha trifallax. Next base: position 4,750 of record ARYC01021719.1, read on the forward strand.
GATTCTATAAATTTTAGCCGATTTCTCATTATGAATTAAGAAAAAAATATAATTTAATTTATCAGCTTCTATCATACTCCTCCGTTTCAGAAATATTTTCGTCCACGATCTCTTCAGTTTCCCCGAATTACTCTCATAATTAATATTTATTATATTACACTCCACACTATCTCGTTGAAATTCTGAAATGTTTCCAATGTCAAAATAGCATTTCAAATTATCTCCTGATAAAATGGCTATTATGAAAAATATTTTCAAAGCATCTTTAAAAATGGAGTATCAATAAAGACGAGAGAGACCCACATATAACTAATCTGTATTTAAAAAAATCAATAGTATTTAGGCTCACATTAAGGTAATTCTTATAAGCTGAGATTGTGATATTTATTTTCTATAAATTAAAATAGTTGAAATATGCAAATTATAGATGTATTTATTTCATCAATAACTTCACAAATATATGCATTGTAAGACAGTGTTTGTTATGTCAGATAATCTTAGTTTCTGAATTATGAGGGTTTGACTACAAAAGAGTATGATAGCAAGCCTTATTTATTAAAAGTAAGATAAGTGTAGAATGATTAAAGCATTGATACAGGAGAATTATAAAGTATTCATTGAAAATGTAAGATTTTAATTATCGTTCTAAACTTACTACATTAATAAACTTTATTTATATGTAAGGTATAAGAAATATAGATAAATAGACCTAATTATATTAAATTTCTAATTGGCGTGTATTTTTTATTTTCTATTCTCCTATAATTCGCATTCTCTTATTTTTAAATTAGTAAATAATGAAGGTACTTTACTCCAAAATATCTCAATTAAGGTTGATTACCTAAAAATATAATAAATACAAAAGTTAAGTAAAAATAAAAATTAAATATTTAAAAATATGAAAATAACAATAATATAGCATGATATTCATTGAAAATGATTACCTCAAATAAATAATTGCCATGAATGAAAAATTTAATCAAGAAAAATTTACAGAAGAAAGTCCAGCTGACCTCTCTAGCTAGGAAAACTATTGACAACTGAATAAAAATAAAGATATTTGTTGAAGTGATCATCAAGTGATAATTCTGAGATTACTAACTTTAACTCATAGCAAGGAGGCGAAAACGTGGAAGCAGTTACTAGAATTATTAAGCTCACTAGAGATTTTCTTTAGGGGAATGGCTTCTGTAACTAAAGAAACTTCCTCTAACACATTAACAAATTTAAAATAGATTAGCGAGAAATGCCTAAATCATTACCTAGCAGGAAGATTTGGATGACTTCACCACACTCGGCAGTCTAGGTAATTAAAAAATTCTTAAAGAATTAAAAATTGGAGTTGCTATAAAAAATCTGCACTTCTAACTATATAACTAAGATTTCCAATACTAAATTCATCTCAAATTGGTATTATTTTTTGTTCGATAAAATTCAATAAATTTGAACATTATAATTCTATTAATCTTAATTTCACGTGTTTTTTCACATTACTCATATTGAGTAATGTGAAAAGATTATTTATTTATCAATATAAATTCACTTAAATTTTTCTATTTAAGTTAAATTTAAAATCTTTAATAATTAAATAAATAACATAAATATAGTCTTAAGAATATTCATAATTATTTGTTTTATATCAAGAGTATATTTTTAAGTATAGCAGAAATAAAAAATTTAATTGCACTTTTTCTAATATCATATAGCAATAAAAATATTTTTTTTAAAGAGTTGAGTAAATATAAAAATATTCTTGCAATTTAATAAACTACACAGGTTAAAATAACAATGAATTAATAAGTAAAATCTAATGAATTATATATTTAGATTAATATTAATAAAATTAGAACAGAATTTTAAACATAAATATATATTTAAATTTTTATTTAACTGGTTGTCTTATAATAGCATTTTTGAAGTCTTAAAAGCAATGATTATTCAGATTTTCAATGTCTTACATGCTTTTTATTTATTTAAATTTTAAGATTCCTCATTATCCAAAAATTATAAGAATTTAGGTGACAAATTAACCTATAATTAAAAAATAGCAAATAAATTTTATCATTGCTAAATAATTTTGATTAATTTACTAATGTATTTGGATTAGGACCGTACTTAATATCATAATAAACTTAAATTATTTACTAATATTTGCATAACCTAAATTTAGATTATCAGCCTTTTTAATTTTTTAAATTAATGTTTAAACAGCAAAAAACTTCATAAAGTTAATTATGTTATTTGAAAGTTCGTTAAATCCATAATTTGCAAGTTAAATTTTCAGGACTAGCTCCGAGGACTATACGAAGACTAAAGTCATTTAATTATTCTTCACGATTATTAAGCAAGTATAAATGAAATGAGAAAAATGTAAAATAAAACTTTGATTGAATATCATGGGTTTTCTTTTAAATCATTATGTAAATTAAATGTATTACTATTATTTATTTCAAACTTAAATTAAATAAAAAATGAGAGTGAAGTTGATAAATAAATCGCAGGAAAGCTTCAACAAATAACTTTTGCTAACTTTTAATACTGCGAATTACACAATATTGACATCAGATTTACAGCAAGGAGTATATTCAGAATATAGACGCTTGTTACTGTTTTTCTTCTATGTTGCTTGTAATTAAGACTGGTTTTAAATTGCTTGTGTCAATTAACTCAGTGAGACTTAAAAGCTCAATAAATCTACAAAGCTCCATTCCCCTAATTGCCTCTGATTGTGTTACACGAAAATTTCATAAATTACTTAGGCAATTATTGTCTAAAATTGATAAAGTCAAGCTAATTAATTTTCCTACAATAAGTTAGTTCACAAGTTCTAGAACTTGTGAACTATAGTAGTTTCTATTAAAAAGTCTTAAGACTGAATGAAATAATACTCCAGTAAAGGCTGTTATTTGCTTTGAACTTTTAGATTTAACTGATACAATATAAATTTTAAGCGAGCCAAAGATTCTTAATTACTGCTTTTTGCTGCATTTATATTTCCAAAAAGATAATTAATGGTGTCAAAAGCTTTAATAAAATGATGTAATTGAGTATCTTTAACAGCTACCCTTACAAATCTTGGTAACGTTAATAAATTTTAAATAGTTAATTGATTTAAATGCAGCTGAAAAAATATTTAAGATTCTCTATCTCGTAAGTTAAAGAATCAATGAGAACTGTGATTGTATAGTTCATAGTTTTAATTTTATTGAAACGTTGATGGATAAAATAGAAAAAGACCGATCTTTCTAGGCTTTAAAGACTCTAAATGAGGTATTTATTTTATAGTTAATCTTCGATTAAGATAAAATATTTTGAGTAAAGAGCTGTAGTTTAATTTAATACCAATTTAAACAAAATTAATCAGTCATTAAAGCCAGTTTTAATTGGAAAGAACCTCTTTCAAAAGAAATATAATAGCTGCATACAAATTCATATCTCCCTTATAAAATCAAATTGGTATCATCAGCTTAATTCGATGAACTTCAAAAAGATATTAATTATGATAGTTTCAGAGTATCAAATATTTAATGCTATTTTTATGATTCTACTCGAACTAAAATAGTCATACTATTTTGACTTTGATAAAAACAAAAGTTCTTAATTAGTTTATAGCAAAAAAGGGGAAAAATTTATAATTGTTGTTCATAAATATTTATGAGCGACCTTATATACAAATGCGTAGAAAATATATTTTTTACGAAAAAATTAAATCTTGAGAAATTTTCGCAGACCAATAAATAAAAAAAGAACGAGAGGGTTCCAAAATTTCAATTACAAAATAAATTAGAGGAAAAATTATTAGAAATTTGAAAATTTTATAATTATTTTTATTTTTTAATATAACTGCCATATTTTTTATATAATAAAAATTATTTTTCTTCATTTAATTAGTAAAATAGTCTCAGTTTGTTTTAATTCACATTTCTTAACATATTAAATTTAGCATTTTAATTAGATTTTAATAAAAACATAAATAAATTTACAATTTATATTACTAATTATATTTACAAGATAGACTTTTTCAAAATTATATAATCCAAAAGTTTTTCTTTTTCATTTGAGTTGAGATTAAATACCATACTATTTTTAATTTTTTATATACTAATTTTTTGAGGAAAATAGGTGAACGTGCACGGTGCAAAGCTAGTTGAAGTATGAGGGTAAAAGTCCCTTGGAAAAGATGAATTGGATCGCCAAAAGTCAAAGTATGAATATCTGATTATTTATATGTGGTTGGCTTAAGCCCTTGTATTAATTTCCGTACAGTATATAATAATAATATTAAAATACTAATTTTTAATTTAGCTATTAATTCTTAATCTATTATAATGTTTTAATAATTAAGTATTCATTTTAAGTACTTGCATTTACTTTAATAATGGAGAAATATATAAAAAAGCTAATACTTGTTCTATTTTAAATGTATTGCTCATTAAATGAAAGATTACTAATAAAGTAACTTTCTTATATTTCAAATCCATTAAATGATGAAAATACCTTCTTCGATATTCTTAATTCAACCTAATTTTATTTTATAGGAGATAATGCCGTGAAGTATCGGTAGCCATAAAAATGAAAATTCAAGCTCAATATTTTAACAGCATTAGCATGATATGAGATAAAGCTTTTTATAGTCATAATAAAATGCTTTATGCAAGAATGAATTCAAATGCCTGTCTCTTAATGCTTTCACCAATCAGTAATTCTCAACATTTAGACTATAAAAATAATGAGATACTTTATTGTTGAGAGATTTAATGTCAGCTTTTAACTGGACTCCATATAAAATTATTATTCGAGTGATATAGAACAACGAACATCCCCACCATAAATTAGTAATAAGTTCAAAGATTTCAAAATTAATTAGACTTACCAAATTTTACAATTGACTTTCCCATATATTCTTGATTCACGCAAATTTGGTTATTTAATATAGCCTAATTATACTTTTTAGCTCAGACAAATGTTGCAAAAATTAGTATTGATATTTATATTGCTCTTTTGTTTCAGATATTTAAACAACTGAGTTTTCAATTCTAGAGCTATTTATCTTTTCAAAAATACTTAATTTTAAAAACTGAACACTCTTTTTTAAAATCAATAATATTCCTTGTGCAAAAATTTGAAACTAATTATAGAAATCAAATTGAACCCATATCCTTCCATGCACATGAGGTACAGTGAATAAATTTTCAAGAGGCTTTAGAGTAACACAATCAGAGGGAAGTTAGTGGAATGGAGCTTTGTAGATTTATTTAGCTTTTAAGTCTCACTGAGTTAATTGATTCAAGCAATTTAAAACCAGTCTTAATTACAAGCAAACGTAGAAGAAAAGCAATAAAAAGCGCCTATATTCTGAATATATGATGTCAATATTGTGTAATTCGCAGTATTAAAAGTTAGCAAAAGTGATTTGTTGAGGCTTCGTGTGGATTCCTGCGATTTATTTACCAACTCCACTCTCATTTTTTATTTAATTTAATTTAAGTTTGTAATTAACAGTAATACATTTAATATACATAATGATTTAAAAGAAAACCCAAGATATTTAATCAAAGTTTTATTTTGGATTTTTTTCATTTCAGTTATACTTTCTTATTCATAAAAAATGACTAACCCCTATAAATATTTAGTAGTCTTTGACTAGACCAATTTGAGTATATCATCAGGACAGGTACTCTACAATTATGATAAATAAAAAGAAAAATAGATGATTATAATAAAATGATCAATACTAATATGAATACTTTTAATGGGAACTCTGGTAAAGCAGTTACACTCACTAAAAATGTAAGTTTCAAAAAATATCTTAACTTTTTATTATTTAGAGGTCCTACCTGGTAAGAGCAGCGACTGACTTTAGTGACACTTCGCAAAGATACAGAAAAAACCAGGTAAAGCCCGATAATATTTAGTGATGGTGGTATGTTTTGTGGTGAATATAAGAATGGCAAATCTGTTTAAGTTGTTCTTCTTCCATTTTGTTTTAAAAGTGTTCATATTAGTATTGATCATTTTATTATTATCATCTATTTTCTTTTTATTTATCATAATTATTGGATTGGGCTTTCATTAAAATAGCGAGATATTTTGTTTCACAGATAGTACCCTGACTCCAAAATTATACCTTAAACCTTTCAAAAAGTTTACAAAGCTATGTGATCAAGTTTAAGATTTTCAAACTATTAAGACGATGTGATTCTATTCCGATTAAAAATCTTACTGTCCTAATAATAATGATGAGGTCATCTTACATCAATGAACTTGAGCAAAATCTTTGTTGATGAGGCCATATTTTCTTAATCGACTCAGCTTTGTCGTTCATGAGCTAAGACTTATTCTCATTATTATCTTAAGAATATAAGATCTGAATTCACTACTATGCTTTGCTCGCAAGAATCTCAAAAGAAGTGTGCTTGGTGGCACTATAAAATAATCAAGAGGTCAGTGCAAAATCCTGAATTTATCAAGTATCTTACTAAACTCAGATAAAAATTCCCTAATCAAAGATTAGCTGTATTTATGAATAACCTCTTTATGCATCGAAGATAAATCACTCGTGATTGTTGTGAGATTTGAAGATTACTCTTATCTTTAGTATACTTTACTCACCTCAATATAATGGGATATAAAACTAGTTTAATGCAGTTAATCAAATAAATTAGAAAGAAATTTTAAAGATTTTAATTATGGATAAAGACCAAGAGTGAAGTAATGTGTAAAAGGTTAAATAGGGCAAGTGGAAAAGTTACAAGAATTAATTAAAAATATAGGAATTATCAAATATATAAGAATTTAGGTTAGTTGCATGAATTAATAAATTGAATAAAAAATTAAATAATGAAGTACAAAAATTAATTTTCGGAAGTCAATATTAAGCTTATAAAACTCCTAAGGTTTGGAAAAGATGAATATAGCAAAGACTCTAAGTTATTTATAAAAATTAAAGAGATAAGAAAAATAACAGGATTCAAAGAAATTTTAATCAATAGAATAATAAAGTGAATTAAAACCTCGTTTATTTAAGAAAACAAACAATAATAAGATCAAGCAAACTGGATCAACATGATTTGGAGTACTTGGTTTTAAGGAATACATTATAAGCTTAGAAGCATTTATCATTGTAAAAGCGTGCTCTTCTTTTTCATAGAACTTTTCCGGAAAAGAAAATAACTAAGCAACAACTTCATAGATAGAATATACAAGGCCATGGAATAAGTTTCAAGAGCACTAGGACAGACTATTTCTTAACTGAAAAAAGAAGTTAAACATTTTAGATATTTAGTGAAGGATATACACTTAATTAATAAAAATGTCTGAAAAATAAGAAAATATAGTTTATATCGATGAGACTATTTTCAAGGCGCATAGTGTGAACATAAAAACTTGAGCAAGAAAGTATCAAAATCAAGTACTAAATAAAGAGGGACTTTGTGTTTATAAACTAGCAGCTTCAGTTATCATTAGTGGGAATTTCAGACTAGAGCAATTTATAAAAAAAGAAGAAATCTATTAAGTTACCAGACTTGCAGCTTGTAATAGATAAATTGAAAGATAGGCATTAGGGAAAGCAATTAACAATATTCCTAAAAAACTTAAGAGCTAACCATTCGAAGTTGTTGTAAGAGTAGGTTTAGGAAAATGGTTGGAGGTTGATGTTCAATAGTCCTTATTCATCTAAGTATAATTGCATAGAAATGATCTTTTCAAGGGTAAAGAAAGGCTATACATAAACTTTATGTCAACATGATTTCAGGGCAGACAATAAGGCAAAGTATTTCTTTGTGGAAAAATCTATAGCATAAATTCAAACAAATGATTGTAAATACAGTGAAAAAAGGTGCTTAGATTTGATGCTTTCTTTATTACTTAAGACATAAATAATAAATTTACTTAAAGTTTATGTCAATAAAATTATATTATGTCACATATTAAATTGCATTCTTTTGCTAGGTGGGCTTTTCATAATTTGCGAGTCATTGTTTATGTGCATAAAATTTTATTATGTTGCTGAATTTTCATCCGCTGCTATTATTCTGAAACTATCTCAAATCTTTTCCGTTTTTTGTTCTATTTTCTCCCTTAAGAACTGATCTTTAACATCGATAAGACCTTTTCTTTCTTTTCTAAAAAAAATATATATAAATATATTTATTTATAACTTACTAAAGTATCTGGAAATTGCTTGAATTTCCTTAAGCAGTTCCTCATTAATTTGTATGGTTTCTTTCTATTCTTTATCAGCTTAGCCTGTGTATCTAAGATTCTGCTGATTCTGGACAAGCTAGGTAATGAACTCATTTTTGAGTTGCTTGTCAGGTAGCTCCTTCATGTCTTCGTAAATTCCTAGGTATTTGTTTCCAGCTTCCTCATTTTTAATTAGGTCATAAATGTTTGCTACAGAGAGCTCTGGAAAGTTTGGAAAATTGACATAAATTATGTTTGCAGATTTTATTAGCTCTTTCTTACAGCTCAATTCAAATTTAATGAACCTCATAGTAGTCTTTTTAAAATTAAATTTGTGATATTCCACTAAAGTATTTAAGTAAGGAAATTACATGAATATTTGAAGTGGCTCCACCAGTCTTGTTTGATTTTCAGATGTCCCTCAAGCTAATTAATGTTTATATTCACGAAATTCCTGTTACTTTCCATAACCTTTGTAAGTCTATTTAATATGAATTTAATTAAAAATAGTTAAGACCTAAATATTTTGAGTTAGAATGAAAAGTTTAAGTCTATTAATTTAATTCGCTTATACTATAAATGAATAAATTTGATGCTATTTGATTGGGCTTGTCTAAAGTATTTTAACGCAATATTATTTATGCACATAAAAATTTCAACAATAAAAGTTTATGTATGAGAATAAATACATCTTTTTATTGTTCAATAATCCTTTTTACTCAAACAAAAAATCTCATTTTATCAAAGTATTTTTGACTTTGACTTTCTTTGAAGTAAAGAATTTTCAAAGTTAAAACACACAAACCCCTAGATTGAAATAGGGATGTCCCTGGAGACTCCCTGGGAATATAAACTTTATATTATTAGGGGTTTCTGAGTTTGATAATAATCTATTTTAACCCAAATTTTAAAACTTGTTTTAATTACCTTATTTAAATCTAGTTAATATAAACTTTTAATTAAGTAATTTCTTAAACTTAATTTATGTAATCTTCTTCTTTGTCATCAATGTATTCCCAGTCAAACTCCTCTTAAGATTTAGAAGAATCTAAGACTTAAAATTCAGGTAATTTTGCAAAAACATAAACTATTATTATCAGGGTGCAAAATATTTTCAAGGAAGCATCAACTATACTAAGAGTACTTGGAGATTTTGAGCAGCAGAAGAAAGAGTAAAGCTAAAACTCAAAACAAAAAGCCTTAGAAATTTACGAAATGTGACATTTGCAATTAAGTGTATACTCCAGTCGAATAGAAGAGACATAGAAAAGTTCACTCAGGAAATCAAGGGTCCTTCTATCAACTCAAACGCCAAGGGGAGCATGAATGTTGTATGTGCTAACAGTAGGAGCTAAATTCAAAATTATTTGCTGATATAGATTAATTGCTTGCACATTTATGTTAGCACAGTATAGCAGAGCTTATAGCTGCCTGCTATTCTATACGATTTTTAATAAAACAATTTTTCCTTACGAATAATAATAATAATACGATCACATTGAGGTCTCTGGGGACCCCCGATCAATAATATGTTTAATATATATATAAGGGTCAAGCCCTTTCAATGGTTTTATTGGAGTCTTGTATTGCTGCAAGACATTCTCCATTTTAGATAGACTGTAGGTAGTCTATTTTCATCAACTGTGCCTGCTCTCTTATCTTCACTTTCTTTTCTTCTTCTTGATGATCTTGGATTTCAGATTTATTGTCTGTTTGGGATCATTGAAAACTAATTTTTCTTCATACTCCTGGATCTATAAGCTTTCCAGGTCTTTTCTCAGTTTCTAGAAGTTTCTTAATTTCTGCACATTTCTCAGAGTACAACTAATTTTCTAATCATTTCTCAATTTGTTTTTATTGTTGATGTGTTCTCTGTGTGGGTGATTCTTGGATTGGATATGGTTGTTATATTAATTTTATGATTATAGTTCAATCATTAAGTCTATTAGAAAAATTTCCTTATTAATATTTATATCCTTAGTTCTGATCAGGTCCGGTGGTTTTCCCTATTTTCTGATGTCAGCAGAAAAGTTTTCTGATATTTGAAGCAAGTATGGGGACGCATTTTTATTTTCTCTTGGTTTGTCCTTGTTGAGTTCATTCTATGACTGGAGTGTGTTTGGTAATGGTTTGGGGTCTTAAGGGTTAGTTTGAGGAGGTTAATGTTCATTTTATTTTTAGTCAAAAGTACTTTTGTTAGTTTGAGGTTAAGGTTAGTATTCTTTGACTTCCCTATTTAGTACCCTAAGTGCGTCATCACCCTAGTCTTTGGCTTTTTCCTATTTAGTACTGGAGGATTATGGAAAAAGGGTTGATTTGACTAAGGGGTTTTGTTAAAGGGGTTTCTGGGTTTTGTGGATGTCAAACTATTATGTTAATGTGAGCTTTGAGTCGAAAAGTTCATTCCATGTAGGTAATGGCTAACTTTGTATAGTTATTGGTTTCCCCCAGATGTCTAGTGTTGGTAAGCTGGTGTTTGAACTGTTGATTAGGTTCACTTGGTTATTATTGGTAAGGTTAAAGGTTTTACCAAATAGACAGCTTCCCTTGTTTTATTTGTTAGAGTCTAATTTATTGGCTTGTGAGTTAATATCACTATTAAATAGCGAAGTTTAATTCTAGGTCTGTTTGAAGATGGCCTGACTCTATTGTGAACTTGCTTGTTCTTGAACCTGTTGTGTGTGCAGTTCGTACTGTGAAGATTGGGGACTGACAACTCTTTGTTCCTTGAGTTTTCTTCTTCTGATTTTTGCCTCTACTTCCTCTTTGAATCTCATTGAGTAGAAGTCTGTTATATTTGGCTCGTCTATTGCTAGAGCTAAGAGATTCGCTTAGTGATGGTTGAGGTCTATACTCAGTAGTCCCTGGATAGCAAATTCTGCTAGTCTTTCTTATTGCTTTTCGTTGAAATAAGCAATAAAGTCAACTTCGTCGGTTGACGAAGGCGAGCAGGCTCTTTGGTCGACTTATTAAACTTCCTACTATCGTGGTCTAAGTGGATCTGGAGTGATCTCTTTATTTGCCTTAGAGTTCCACATTCGGAGAGGTGCGACCTATTTCCTATTAAATTTTAAATTATTTTTCCTTACGAATAGTTTTTAAGATGGGACAGAATGCTGTGTTTGACTGACCAGTAGTTGCTGTTTCTTCCTCAAAACTTGTAACCCCCATCTTTAAAAGGCTTCATTTGTGACCCATAAGGTAAGTATGTATAGGAATTTCACTAATCTATTAACAATTTACTCTTAAAATTAGGCCCATTAACATTTCGCTCAGGGACTAACCAATTTTAAACTATAAAAAATTCATAAACAAAACATATAAGGAAAAAAGATTTAGATACTAATAGACTTTAAGTTAATAAGAAAAGTTTTTAAAATATGATGATAATGATGAATAACTTAAGGTAAGGTGAATAGGAAAACTAGAAATAAAGATCTCTAGTATTAAATATATAATTATTATTACTATTGCTATTGCTATTGTTATTATTATGATTGAGCGTATATATATTAGTTAGTTGCAGTTAGTACTTAAGCTGCAAAATTTTCTTATTCAAATAGTCATTATCTGTCTTATTTCTTCAGTAGGGGGAGCGACTTTGGCCTTTTGGACCTATGTGCCTCTCATAGGGTGTTCCAGAGGGTCTTGTCCCTTGTCATCTCGTCCCATGTCCCGACTTGCCTCTTCGGACCCCGACTCTGCCTGGGCGCGGCCATTATCAGGGTAGTCCCTGGGGGCATGTCCCTTGCCTGGACCGGTCAGCGTGCCAACCACCTCAGACTGATCTTTTTTTATTCTTTCGCTTTTTTTAGAGAAGTTTTTTAGTTTTGTATTTCACCTCTAAGTCGTCAGATGTGAGCTTCTTTTGAGATCAGGTAGACATCTTTAGCAATAGCAATAGTAATAATAATTATTAGTTTTTAATATATTAACAATAATTAATTAAAATTAGTTTTAATAAAATATGTATAGATTCCGAGATTGTAAGCATATATTTTCTTATTTTTTTTATAGACAATCAAGTAGATTCAATGCCTCATTGCAAACGACAAACTAAGGGTATATCAATTGACAAGAGTTAACTTCAACAGGAAACAAAGGTTATGCTCTTTAAGTAATCTCCTGCTTCTGTTAAAGCATTTTAGCCAAATACTGAGAAGAGTGTTCCCATTCTTGAGGAGTAGATCCTCAATACTTTTCAAAAACATCATGACCAATGTTTTGATGGTAAAGAGTAAAGTACTTTAACTAACTTCTCTGAAATGGTGAGGTGGGAATTAAAAAGTATTATTTAGATTTCAAAACATATTGTAGTTTTCTATCCTGACATCAGCCTATTAAATCAGATAAATGGAGACTTATGTATTCATTAGAAAAAGGCCTTGAATAAAGTTTTGATGACTCTAACATGTATATAAAGACTAAGGAGAGCTCTATTAATTTGTAGTTAATGATAAGACTTGACAATAAAGTTTCTAAGAAAGTTGTAATAGACTAGTAGATTTATGCTATTAAAAATCTGCACTAGTTAAGAGTAGTCCATTGGTATTTGACTCCTGAAAATATCAAGCTTAAAAGTGACAAAGAACCCCAGATTTTTATAAAAAACTTTTCTCATGCATATTTTGTTGGTCTCAAAGCTCAGATAAGTTAAATCCCATTGACCTCATATTAACATGCTAGAGACTTGAAGGAAACGGAAATGTCTGATACTAGACAAGACCTTTACTCTCTTGTGGTAATAATTAATGAAGTAATTCTGGGGATGCAGTTTAAGAAAGGCTATGTTAATTATTAAGAATAAGATAGGTAGGCAACATTTCTTAGACGAAAGTTCAAGGATGATTAATATTTTGTTTTAATGCTAAAAAACATAGGGGATAACTTTGACTTTTTTATCTACTATTGATGGTGTTCATTTTTTATCTACTTAGATGAAATAAATTCAATGAATTAATTAATTAATACACCCAACCTAAATTTTCATATATTTGATAAATATTAAAAAATTCTTAAAGTTTAATGAATATATTTAACCTAATTATTAAATTACTATCTCTTTAATGTGCTTGCTAGGGGTCCTTTGTTAAAAATCAATTATTTACATTGTCTTGTCTGTCTATCTCTTCCTCTTTGTAATAGTTTTATTTACTTCCTGACCTAAAAAAAGCTGCCTCTTAACCACTATGAGTCTGTGAGGAGATCCTCAAACCATTCAGAAATAACTTCTATTCCGTTTTTTTCCTGACTATTGAGCTCATTCGAACCTTATAGGCGTGATTCACATATTAATCGTACTAGGATTAAGAAGAAAAAAATCTCATTCAGGAAGTTAGCTTGAATTTTAATATATATTTGTAGGTATTAAGAGACTAGGTCATCTGATATAGCTCTGATAAAGCATCGGCATATAAGTTTTTGATAGAAAGCTTTTGGGAAAATGGAACTTGCATGCTGTGAATCTACTCTTATTTTTAATGCCTTTTCACCTAATTAGTATCGAACATAAGAAAGCGATTCTGATTGATTAGTAATTATGGATGAACAAGTTGACTACAAACATAAATATAAATTGGTATAGATAAATATTGCAATGCAAATTCATGAAGCGATAAATGTTGTCTAATATTTTAACCTTGAGACAAACTCTTAATTATTTATGAATATCTTGTCAAGATTATTATATATTATAAATTATTGAAAACTCTACTGAAATGTGTAGATGATTCAAACATTGAGGGAAGTGAAGAAAGGCAAATGAAGATCTTGAATTTAGAATAAGCTTAATTACTTGGATTTCATGGTAACTTACCATTTAGTCGGAGTTCAAGCACTGGACTAAGTGACAGAAATACACAGGTTAAAATATAATTCAAATCTAAACAATTGTTATTTAATAACATAGATGCTTATATTTAGTGAATATGTTTAAATCTATTTCATTTCATGGGAGGAATTAATAAAATCTTCAAATTGATGGAGAAAGTAACCAAAGTTAAAAATGAAGTACCAAAATTGAAAATACAGTATCAAAGTTGAAAGTGCAGTATCAAAATAGTCTGATAGGACAATATCAACTTTGATAACCTCAAAATGATTATGGTATCCTAAAAATCAATTTTAGTTTATATTAAACATTAACCCTGGCAATAAAAACATTTTTATCGTTCGTTAATGAACCTGATTTTTCACATTTTATTTAGAAACACAGATTTATATTCTTTGATTGATACAATCCCTCAAGCAATACTTTAAATGTCTATAACTTTGCGCTTTTTGAAGATATGACGAAACTGATTTCTTATTCGTGTTCAGCGAGGTCTTAATGATCATTAAAATTCGGGAATCTTTAGAAAAAATAAATTTGAAGATGCAATTATTAGGGGAAAGGTTCGGCCTCGGACAAATTTTCAGAAATCCAATAATTACTAAATTACCTTTACATAACTTTTTAAAATGACTATATAACTTGTGTTCCGGTGTTACACTCTTACTCAGGAGCCCAAATTTAGTGGATTTGCTAAATTCAAGGTCAACTCATGAATTTCCTTGACCCTTTGTTGCTCCCTTGAAAACCCTAAAATTCGATATTTAACATACTTGTTCATCATATCCCATTATTAAACTTTAAATGCCTTTATCTCTGCGCATTTTTGAAGATAAATCAATTCTGATTCGATATTCGTGCTAAGCGAAGGTCTAAATAACTAGTTTCAATTAGTTCTGGCTGTATTGTTACTAACAACTAAGTATCCCTTTTTGAATTGTTGAACACTCATTAAAATTATTTTATACTTTTTTTTATTATAAACGCTCATATCAACTCATCTATATATTAATTATTATTATATATTTATAATTATAATTTATTGAAAGTTATTAAATAAGGCTTAAAAAAATGGGACAAGCTAAATGAGTTAATGAAGCAGGATGATAATTTACCTATTTAGCCCTTTTTTGATAATTTTCTGGTGAAACAAACAATAACCCACCAATTACAACTAAAGCTCCCTGAAGACCTGAGATAGGAGGTGTTTATTAGCAATGTTTAATTTGAAGTATATTAGCAAAGTTTATTCAGTATTTTACACATTCATCTGAATAGGCAGCCATTATTATTATTTAAATCTTATTGGAAATTAATGCTGGGATCTTAAGCCAACCAGATTGTTATAAGATTTTTACTTCATACTTTTGACTTTCGACATCATCAGTCAATCTTCCCCATAGGTAGAGGAGGTCTATTCGGGCATCAATAGGCAAACATGATCGAGGTCAAAGTAGTATTTACAAGAAACGTGGTTGTGTATGAGAAGACTTTATTCCAATTAATAATGTTGTTGTGAAGAATAGGAAATCTAAATATATTTATAAATATATATATTAAAAAATTATAGTACAAATATTAAACAATGATTTAAGGGACTGTAAAGTAAAGGCAGATTAAAATGATATGGAGAGAATCAGCAATAAATATACAAGGATATAATAAAATACTAAGTAATGATTAAGAATTTATAAAATAAAGAATTTAATTAAATATAAAATAAATAATTACATAATTATACCACAAACCTCATTTATCACAAGACTTAAATAATTGATAAATCAATAAAATCTTTAATAAATATAAATTATTTTAATACTTTTGATAAATTTTTACTATCTAAGCAATCAAAATATAATATTATTGAGAAAAATTATTTTGAAATACATCATTTGAATGATTAAAATAATATAAAAATAAACCTATAAAAAATTGCATAATAAATAAAAATTAAATTATCGAAAGACTAAAAATAATACTGAGATAAAAATCAAGACGGAAAGCTTGAAAATAAACCCTAATCAAGCTTATGGATATAAAATTTAATGAGCATTTTAAAATTAATATTTGGCACTTAATTTGTCAAAAATAAATTTATAAAATGGGTGAGTAAGTTATAAAATTATATAAACTTCTTATCAGTCTATGTCAAGTTCTAAATGAGATACAGCTGAATCGATATAAAATCGATTGAAAAATCGAAATATTTGTTCAAAATAAATAATGCTCTCATTATGTGATTTAATTAATTTTATTCTAAGTATTTGACATAAATTTGATTTAAAATTCTTATGTTCTTCAATATATCTTTTACTTTTTCCAATTTAACAAATTCACCTGTTAAAATTCTATATTTTTAATTCTTAATAAATTTAACAAATTCGTTTTTTATTTTACTTATTAAATATGTATTGTGTACATTAATGAAATTTATTTTTTATTTGTTATTACTAGAATTGAATAATACCGTCAAATAAAAATTTATAATTTTCCAGTCCAAAACAATGCATGTTTATCTATTTAATATTATTTATCAAACCTGGTGAATTTTATAAATCGAAGATATATATTGAATAACTTCTATTGCTTTAAGAGCCAATTTTTCAAATAATTTGAGCTTTTATGAAAATAAATTAGAATTTATTTTCATAAATATCAAGGAAAAGTTCATATATTTTTAAATAATTGTTCTGCAGTATACTCAACTCCGTTATAGAAATAGAAAGACTATTTTAAAAATTATTAATTTATTATTTATGACAATAATATTGGCCTTAATATACAACTTGAGTTAGGAATGGAATGTGAGACTTTGATAGACTTATATCATAAATTAATATTAAAGATAATTATTAACTAAGAAAGTTAATAGATAGGTTATCCCAAATGAGTCGTAACTTAAAGAAGGGGTTTATATAACTCACTCTAAAATACACCAAAGAGACAAACCAACTTCTTTTTGAAGATAATGGGGCCGATTAATAAAATAACAGATAGATGAAAGTTAAAAGCATCTTTCAAGTTCAGAGTTCGGCTAAGAGATCTTAGTAGCCTCAACCCCCCATTAAAACATCAGTTAACTTTGATAACATCTAGTTACAAAGAAATAACAGGAGATGGACTTCACTTCCAGCAATAATGAAAGCTAAGACTGAAACCATACTTAACCTCAAGAAGGTAATAGATGAAGTCTCAATCAAAGAGACCAGTCTTTTTTCCCTTGTACAAAAATGCAGGGATACAACCGACGTAATCTTAAACGAATCTATTCCACTGAGTCAAGAAGAGCTACAAGGCTAATAAATAAAATGCCTGAATGCCTTCTAATCACATGTTAATCTACTTTTTGTATATATATATAATTCTAAAGATTCAGAAATACAACTAAACCAAAGAACTAGGACATATCCATGACATAGCGATAACGACAAAGAACAAAAACTTTGAATATCACTTCAGAGAAGAAAGATTCCAAGCCTTAAAACATTAATTTGCTTTTACTATTAAATACCCCTAGGTAATATAGGAATTAACCTTCAAAGTAGCAAACTTAGCTATCAAGTCTCTTGAAAAGCTAGTGATTCAAGGGGGTCTCAAACCCTAAGCACCTCTACCATAAGGAAGATAAAAACAAGCAACAGTGGAACAAAGAGAGAGATGAGTGTTTGAAAACGTGGAAATGGCAGAAGACATGCCAATCCAAATAGACACGTCAATCAAACCAGGAAATAAACCCAAGTTCAAATCTACTACCAATGACGTAGCACATCAGAAAAGCCTGACCAGTATATTGTCTTCTGATCAGATAAGCACAGAAATCAAAACGAATTTAGGTAAAGTTCATACAATACATGAAGTCAATCACAGACTCTAAAAGCAACTTCAATTCAAAGTACTAGGTGATACTAACTATTAAATGGATGATATTATCCTTAAAAATTTATCATTATAGTCAAACTAATAAGTTAAATGGTACTTTGCCAAACTAAAGAACAAATTTTGGCATGAATTGAATATAGAAGAAAAAGAGGTGTTCAAACTCTTTATAACACCAGACTTCACAAAGATCAATCTCAACATATAAAAATCAACGTCAGAAAATACCATGATTGTTCTCTATGTCGACGCCAAAAGATATTGCTATGACCAACTTAAAAATTAAATCTTTCCACATTTATAACAAATTTCAATGTTCAGAGCAAAACCATGAAGTGTCTAGATAGGAGGCACACACAAAATTGAACTAAAATTTAAGAAAGGAGAAGAAATGAGCGTCTTTTTATACAACTGGCACAGAGAGAAAGTAACCAACAGTAAATTCTGGAAAGGAGTTACGAGATGGAAGAGAATGAAGGTTCTGTACATCCATATTAAGACAAAAAAGTCTAAGGAAGACCGGATTATTTAAAATGAAAAGGGCTAGACCCTTATATATATATTAAACATATATCAGATCTGGGGTCCCCAGAGACCTCAATGTGATCTAATTATTATTATTATTATTAATATTAAAGATATTAAATAATCCATAAAATCCAAGTAGGCTGTAAAAATTATAATTAAAATTATTTGATATAATAACTATAATAATTAATGAAAACATTAAAGCAACTCAATATAGAACAAATAAATAAAATTCTTAGACTCAGGTTTAACTCCTAATCTCCTAACTGAGATAGTCTTGTTTACTTATCTTACAAATTTATTTCTGAACTTTTAAGAGTTAAAATGCACGTTGTCAGATAGATCTGCTTGAATAAAATAAACAACAAATAAATTTATCCTAGGTAGAGATAAAGTATAATATAGAAGTTGACTAGAGAACAAGTGCACTTCATTAAATCCTAAACTTAGTTATAAAAAATGTAGCATTTAACAATTGATTAAAGATTAAGCAAAATATAATAAAGATATCCTGGATTAGTGAAGAGTGCTACATCTCTTAAGAGAATTTATAAACAATTTGGAATTAAGTATAGATAAATAAAAAAATGATATCACCTGACACATTAAAAATAATAATAAATAAATCAAGACAGAATTCTTTAGTTATCTTAGTTAGTGAGAGTTAGCAAATAAAATACAAAGATAATTTATATTGATGAGAGTACATTCCAACCATTCTCTCTCAAGAATAGGGCTTGGACTAACAAATATAATAATGTAGAATTATAATAATTAGGAGTAAGGTTTAAAACTTAAGCATTGATACTTTGTATCTCATACCAACGCGGAGTAGAGGAGTACTATATTTCAGAAAATTCTATTAATGCACAAAAATTTATATAATGTTTGGAATAACTCTGCGATTATAACAATCAAGAAAAGATTACAATATTTATGGACAATCTTCGCGTTCATAGGTCAAGATAAGTTTAATAGTTTATAAAGACAAAGGCTGGAATATTATTTACAATGCACCCTACTCACCTCAGTACCATTGTATTGAAGAAGTGTTCGCCTATATAAAAAGAATATACAATAGTTAAATAAGGCAATTAGACTTTCAATTAACAAACAAACAAAATTATGAAATAATAATAAATTCAATATATCAAGTTGATAGAAATTTATTAGGATAATAATTGATAGACATTTTGAGAAAATTGAAGACTACTTAGAGATTTAGCAGTAAACGTGAAATTGGAGTCATTTATTGTATTCTAACTTAATTAAATATAATTCATATATTAAACTTAAACTTTTTTTAATTATTAGTTTTTACTTCCTCATTATCTAAAACTTCTAATTATTCCATCTCAACATTTGTAGGTTTGATAAATTATTATTGAAGCTCATATTACTTTCTTTTTTTTAATTATTGTCTTTTAGCCTTAGCTTAGACTTTAAGCATGGCGCTTCCTTTACCTCTTGCCTCTAAAATAATAAATTTTAATTATATTATTCAAGTTACTTGAGAAAAAAGGTTCAGATTAAATTTCCTTAAAAATATCATCTCTTATTGCTATGGCTTGTTCCTAGGTGTGGCCAGCATCTACAACATTTCTAATTCTGTTTTAGCCAATTACAAGATTCTCTAAATACTAGGGTGCCAGAGTGCCTACAATATTAAAGAAAAACTCTCTTTCTGGAAGTTGTTTCTAATCATCATAATAATTCAAGTGATTCATGAGTTAAGCATCTGACTTAACTTGGTTCAGGATGCTTTCAATTTTTAATTCAGGATAATGTGGAACATTAATTTTGTTGATATCTTTTTATTTAATTAAAAATTTGGCACCTTGTAGGTAGTCTCTGATGAATCTCATTGTCGTGTTTTTATAACTTGGCATGCAAAAACCTTCTATTAATTTTATATAAAATGTAAAGTTTACTATGATACTTAAGAAAAGTGTACCAGTCTTGTTTGGAACTTAATCTTCCTTCCAGCAGTCTTGCGTCAACTGTTTATATATTCATGAATTAAAAATAGGTCTATTTTACTATCAATCTGAATTTAATCTAAAATTAATATTGATTATTATAAATCTATTTGAATTTTAAATAACTAGCAGGCTGATGACTCTAACTTTAATATGCCAGGATTTTATAATTAAATGTAATTAAATAATAATTTGTCAGAAATCTTACAGATTATCATTGTTCTTAATAGATTTTAAAGTTAATTCATTTGGAGTTTAAATAAATAAAAAAACTTTTAATGTAGGGCTTTAACTATATTCAAATTTAGTTATTATACTAAATTAATTACAAAATATTAAATTAGCAGCAACCGGTCGGCACTTTTCAAAAACTGCCGACGGTTGAATTATAATAATTAAAGTAAAATAAGTTAAGAAATAATTAATTCATAATTTTAAAACACTTATTTATTTGATTCTATTGATAATTTTTAATTAATATATAAAAAGCAGCAACCGTCGGCAGTTTTCAAAAACTGCCGACGGTTGAATATTTATTCGTTTAATTTTATTATAATTTATTAGGGAAGCTTAAAAATAGATCTGAACACATATAAAGCTTAGTGATTTATTATTTTTTATAATTTCCAACTTTAACAATTAACTATAAAACTCAATACAAAATAGATGCCAAAAATATTATAACAAGAAGCAAGAATTCAGGAACTTAGAGTAAGAAAAAATAGATTAGACGATCTTGAAGAGTTTAAGTTTACTGATCAAAAGTTTGAAAAGTGGTGCCAACAACACAAAAAAGATAGAAATTTAATTATAAAACCAAAATATTTAGTCACTTGTCAAGAATGTAACAAAATATACAATGAGAATAATTCAGGAAGCACAAATATGAGCACAAATAAAAAAAAGGGAAATATATACTCTTGCCAAAATTCGAGGGTCAGTATTTGTGTAATGTGAAAGAATGCAAGTTCTAACCAAACAAAGATAGAGAATAAATAATAAGACACTTTTTAGATCACAATGAACAAGAGTTACTCTCAATAAATATAAAACCTCAAGCAAGCTTAGCTTATTATTTATAATTATTCTAGGATGTTTTTAAAGGGTAATAGCTTGAATAATACTCAGGATTATTAAT
>ARYC01021720.1:0-14408 GCA_000711775.1 Oxytricha trifallax
TAAGAAAATTCTATTAATGCACAAAAATTTATATAATGTTTGGAATAACTCTGCGATTATAACAATCAAGAAAAGATTACAATATTTATGGACAATCTTCGCGTTCATAGGTCAAGATAAGTTTAATAGTTTATAAAAGACAAAGGCTGGAATATTATTTACAATGCACCTTACTCCCCTCAGTACCATTGTATTGAAGAAGTGTTCGCCTATATAAAAAGAATATACAATAATTAAATAAGGCAATTAGACTTTCAATTAACAAACAAACAAAATTATGAAATAATAATAAATTCAATATATCAAGTTGATAGAAATTTTATTAGGAAAATAATTGATAGACATTTTGAGAAAATTGAAGACTACTTAGAGACTTAGCAGTAAACGTGAAATTGGAGTCATTTATTGTATTCTAACTTAATTAAATATAATTCATATATTAAACTTAAACTTTTTTTAATTATTAGTTTTTACTTCCTCATTATCTTAAACTTCTAATTATTCCATCTCAACATTTGTAGGTTTGATAAATTATTATTGAAGCTCATATTACTTTCTTTTTTTTAATTATTGTCTTTTAGCCTTAGCTTAGACTTTAAGCATGGCGCTTCCTTTGCCTCTTGCCTCTAAAATAATAAATTTTAATTATTTTATTCAAGTTACTTGAGAAAAAAGGTTCAGATTAAATTTCCTTAAAAATATCATCTCTTATTGCTATGGCTTGTTCCTAGGTGTGGCCAGCATCTACAACATTTCTAATTCTGTTTTAGCCAATAACAAGATTCTCTAAATACTAGGGTGCCAGAGTGCCTACAATATTAAAGAAAAACTCTCTTTCTGGAAGTTGTTTCTAATCATCATAATAATTCAAGTGATTCATGAGTTAAGCATCTGACTTAACTTGGTTCAGGATGCTTTCAATTTTTAATTCAGGATAATGTGGAACATTAATTTTGTTGATATCTTTTTATTTAATTAAAAATTTGGCACCTTGTAGGTAGTCTCTGATGAATCTCATTGTAGTGTTTTTATAAACTTGGCATGCAAAAACCTTCTATTAATTTTATATAAAATGTAAAGTTTACTATGATACTTAAGAAAAGTGTACCAGTCTTGTTTGGAACTTAATCTTCCTTCCAGCAGTCTTGCGTCAACTGTTTATATATTCATGAATTAAAAATAGGTCTATTTTACTATCAATCTGAATTTAATCTAAAATTAATATTGATTATTATAAATCTATTTGAATTTTAAATAACTAGCAGGCTGATGACTCTAACTTTAATATGCCAGGATTTTATAATTAAATGTAATTAAATAATAATTTGTCAGAAATCTTACAGATTATCATTGTTCTTAATAGATTTTAAAGTTAATTCATTTGGAGTTTAAATAAATAAAAAAACTTTTAATGTAGGGCTTTAACTATATTCAAATTTAGTTATTATACTAAATTAATTACAAAATATTAAATTAGCAGCAACCGTCGGCACTTTTCAAAAACTGCCGACGGTTGAAATTATAATAATTAAAGTAAAATAAGTTAAGAAATAATTAATTCATAATTTTAAAACACTTATTTATTTGATTCTATTGATAATTTTTAATTAATATATAAAAAGCAGCAACCGTCGGCAGTTTTCAAAAACTGCCGACGGTTGAATATTTATTCGTTTAATTTTATTATAATTTATTAGGGAAGCTTAAAAATAGATCTGAACACATATAAAGCTTAGTGATTTATTATTTTTTATAATTTCCAACTTTAACAATTAACTATAAAACTCAATACAAAATAGATGCCAAAAATATTATAACAAGAAGCAAGAATTCAGGAACTTAGAGTAAGAAAAAATAGATTAGACGATCTTGAAGAGTTTAAGTTTACTGATCAAAAGTTTGAAAAGTGGTGCCAACAACACAAAAAAGATAGAAATTTAATTATAAAACCAAAATATTTAGTCACTTGTCAAGAATGTAACAAAATATACAATGAAGAATAATTCAGGAAGCACAAATATGAGCACAAATAAAAAAAGGGAAATATATACTCTTGCCAAAATTCGAGGGTCAGTATTTGTGTAATGTGAAAGAATGCAAGTTCTAACCAAACAAAGATAGAGAATAAATAATAAGACACTTCTTAGATCACAATGAACAAGAATTACTAACAATAAATATAAAACCTCAAGCAAGCTTAACTTATTATTTATAATTATTCTAGGATGTCTTTAAAGGGAAATAGCTTGAATAATACTAAGGATTATTAATAAATCAGAAAATCAAAAAGACCCCAAATTACTACGAACTTTATGTTAACTAACTAATGATAGAAGAAAATTAAGAAAAAGATGAAAAACTTGATGATGAGAATATTGAAGAATAAATAAATACTTTATAAAATTGCAATAATCAAATTGAACAAGACGAATCAGAAGAATTAAATAAAAAATAATTTTACTAAACCTTGTTACCAGAGATCTAAAAGTTTATGGATGAATTATTTTAGGATAATTTAGTAATTAAGAGTTTTGGAAAACTTGATTTAAAACTTCAAGATTAAAAGAAATAATACTAAAACTATAAATTTACTGATCTCTTAGACAACAAACATGAATACGATAACTTTTGGAGTTAATATAAATTTATGAAATTATTCAAGCTAAAATAGCTTAAATATCAAAATCAAATACTAGGAGCCAAACTTGAGAATGAAGAAATAATAACAATTACAAGATCCTACTAAGTTACACTAAAAACAATTTTAAACAAAAGAATTGATTAATAATTATTAAATCTTGCTATGCTTGGAATGCTTTAGTCAATTTAAGAATTACATGAAAACGATATTGTTCACAGAGATATTAAGCCTGATAATTTCTTGATTGATAATGACACAGAATTTTAAATATTTCTCAGAAATTATAAGTATTGTATCAAGCGAAATGACATTTCAAACTCAAGGCCAAGCCCTAATAACAAATACATAAACTCTTAACTCAAGCTTACTAGCGGTAACAAATACTGGGATATATATTCAGCCACACTAATAATATTGGAATATTTCGCAGGCAGAGAAATTTAAATTTATTAATGAAAAGAAAAAGGAAATAAAGAAAAGAGTTGAGGCATTCTTAAAGAAATTTGTTCAACATTTAGAAATAAAAAAATTGCTTTATAGAGTATTAGTCAAGCATGACCCAGAGGTATAAATATCTGACTTGTTATAATGTTTTTACTCACTAGCTAAATGAATATATATAATTAATTAAATTAAAATTTAAAACGTAATGGTCTTTACGGAATAATAATTTACAAGTTTCATTTTCCTTCTTGTATGATGAATGAAAATAAAATTAATTAGAGTGTTGGCTCTTTGATTATATTTGAGTATATCTTGCTTTGAAGTGTAAGTAAGTGATATCAATTATAGTAGCTTAATTACAGGCTACTAAATTTTTCATTATGATAAGCCTACTTTTACTAAATATATTACTTTTACTTATATAATATTAAATATAATTATAAGCGTGGGTGTATGATTGAGATAATTTGGCATTGTATGCTGGCGGAGAGTTACTGGGATGATTGTGGCAGCTACCTTCACTGAGTAGCACCTGTCTGTCAGCCAGTGCTCACCTACACTACACACCACCACACTTTAGTGGCTATTTACTAGTCATTAACATCAGCATCATATCAGCAACTTAATAGATACGCAGAGGATGTGATCAGCACTGATTGAGTGACATCAGTTGATAAGTGCACCTGTCACTGCAGTTAGACAGTCAATGAGTTAACATGCTAACTATATCAATTTACTGAATATGTTATTATTTACATTCACAATTATATTAATATAATTGATAATAATTATATTGTAGTAGAGTTTCTAATCAGGGAAGAATCAGCATTTGAAGATAAACAGGTTGCTGCTCTGTTGCTTCTTCCAGCATTTTCAGCCACATTCACTCATTCTGTCTATCTACCTGTTTCCACCACTCATTCTCATTCCACTTGACATCGTCCTTACCTCTCAAAATCAATATCAATTCTTATTTCTAATTGTTATAATTAATATAGAATAATTATTTAATAATAAGTATTGATATAATTGAGTGATAAGTAGCATGGAAGTAGTAGGTGATGATAAACAGTAGATGGAAGAGTTGAATTTGAGGAGATTGGGCAGTCAGGAATCCAGTGAGTTCACTAATGACTACTTCTTCGCACTCTTCAATCAACACATCAAGTACACACGACACCATAAGCAGAGAGCAGTTGAGTGACTAGAAAGCAGTGTGCGAAGTCCATGAGTAGGCACAGCAACCGGTGAGTCGTAACAAGGTCATAATTTGCTCCACCTGCTCCGTGCTTTCAATGCTCACTACTTCAGTTAGTTACTCGGCATTCAACTCATTCACATCACTATCATATAATAATATGATATAATTAACAACTGAATAGTGTAGTGAAAGTGTGGGATGTGTAGTGGCAGTTTGAACTACTGGATTAACTCAGTCTACTTCAGAACAAGCTACCTAAAAACATCCCTCCTTCTACTCTCAGTTCACTCCCTTCCTTACTCTACTCATCACTATTCATATATATTATCTTTAGTTATAACTAATTGAAGTAAGTCAGAATATTTGTGAAGCTTTATCATTTAAGTTATCCCTTTCAATAGTAACACTTGTGTCATCATTAAAAACTGTCAATTTGTTCATATCATGGACTTCCTGCTTTTCGGAGTCATGATTTGCTATCAACATGATAATCGTAAATATCATTGAATCAACTGCTAAATACTACTAGTATATATTAAATTATATGTTTAATAAATATATCCATTTATATATTATAGGAGTGAAGTCTAAATTGTGATTGCTTAGTTTGATTTAAGACTTAGTTTGTTGAGATTTCATTGAGAGATCAGCTATAAAACATCATGTCGATGATTCAACCTGAATATTACAAGTCTCCTTGTTGGTTTTCTTGAACTCCCCAGATATTCAGAATCAAAATCATTATCACTTCTTACATAAATAGTTTAGTTGTTTATTTACAAGAATTGAGGATTTTACAAAATTGATTAAGATTTCATTGAATACCAGTAAAATTACAATGCTTTTAAAGAGTTTGTCTCCTCTGGTGATAATTCTAAAATTAAAACATTTTGGCCTCAAGCAATCAAAATATTAAAGTTATGAATAACCGTTTGCAATTGAAATTGAAGTCTTTTGGCTAAATTAAATAGAGAATATTAAATAAAATGTATATCATATATAGAATTGCTTTAAATTGTATGATATATGCCAATTATGTAAAGTATGATGTTATAATGCTCTCTTGAATGTCAAATTTCGGCTTAATTCTTTGACAAAGGAGTGTTTCATGTTTAAAATTGCGTCTAATTAATATAGAATTAAAAGTTTAGGACAACATTTGAAGTTATATTGTATGAACTTCAACGCTTTATGAAAACTTAATTCAAGTATTTAAAAGATTAATCTTAATAGATTTTGTTTCCTATTTGTTTGAAATTATAATTTTAATTCGCTAAATCAAAGAAATTTATTGCATTTTTCATAATTCCTAAAATCAATCAAATCATCATATAATCTCAAACTTGAAATAATTTAAGCTCAAAGTTATGAATATAATTTTGAAATAAATACTATTGCTTTCACTTTAGCATTAAACTAAAAATGCAATAGACAAAGGTAATTTTTACTTTCTTACCAATTAAACTATATTTGTTTGATATTTAAAAGTTATATAACCCTGTTCCACACTCTATTACATAGAAATTAGTAGAAAAATGATTAAATACTTATATTAAAAATGAAAGATTTAAGTTTAAAGCAAAGCAAGTATTGTTATATCTGATAGCAAAATGATTCAAAATCAACTTTTTATTATTCTAAGTCTATTGTGTGTCGGAAGTTGATTGCCAAATATATTGCAATAGAGAGCCGCCAATTATTCTTAACATCCGCCTATTCACGTGGACTGTGAAAATAATTCTTTTCTAATATTTACAAAACTAATAAAGGCTTGATTTCCCAGATGATAAATAATTGAAAAATGATAGTGCTTATCTTTAGAAATTTTGGGATAAAAATCAGAGAAACAAATGTTATAGCGTTTTCTCTCATATATAGTTATGCTGCTCAAGCTGTCGCAGCAAAAGAATAGTGATTGCATAATAAATAGCTATAGGCTGCCTAAAGTTTTACAAAATCTCTAATGAAGTTATATAACTCAGGCTCTATAGTCTATATGACTTGGCAAGCATCTTTATAAATGGTGGAGAAGATACAGAGAATGAGATGGAATTATAAAATCATTTTATCATAATACCGCCAAGTCATGGATTACCGTATTAGCACATTCAGCCAGGTTACTATTAAATTTGTGGTTTTTATTCGCATTAAATATCACAACTAACAAAAGTAAATCTTATCAAATCAAAAAGATTTTTGCAAAGTAATTAATGCGAAATCATTTTAATATCTTTGTGATGCCAAAATATATGTAAAGTTTGATTACTTTGAGTTTAGAATTTGGATTGGTTAAAGAATAACTCTTTATTTTTGGCATTAAAAAATAATATTTATGTAAATGAATTGGTAACTTTATGAATAATTTCTAACAAAATAAAAAAAAAATAAATGTGTAAGAAACAACAATGAGTTAATTTTATGTTGTTGCAATAATTTATCGAATCAATGAAATCATCAATTAATGATGGAAATTAATTGGTTTTACAGAGCCTTAATTTTATAAAATTTAGATGATAATTTTCAATAAAATTTATGTTCTTTATGATTTAGTATAGTACCGAATAGTTAACTAAAGATATTTAAATCAAAAAAAGTAATTTTAGTTTTATAATGTATATAAAATTAAGAATTATTAAGAGTTGTAAACTTTGAACACGGTGGTCTAATGACTGACCTCAAGAATAAATATTTCAACTTTTAAAAACTATATCCGCTTATAAGTGGTGAGTTTGACAAAGGTAATCCCATAGTTGATTTATACAGCGTGACATCAATAATAGGACACTCTTATATTAAGAGGAATTTCTATGTTAATATTCAGTCTTAAGATAAGCTCATCATTAATTGTGAGATTATTCACACAGTCCTTTTGAAGACTAGGATATAAAGAAAATTATTCAAGCTTTTTTCTTGACGTAAGATTCACAGGCTTGGTTTTCCCTATCTGAGATGTAAAGCCTTTTATATAGTGGATTTCATCTAGGCTAGACTCTTTTAACGATAGAGAATAACCATCTTAGTCAAAGAATGATATGACTAACAAGAATAACATATGTAGTCATCACTCAATGATTCTACCCCTAAATGGATTAAAGTTAATCTCAAATATTTATATAAACTAAAATTACTAATTAGTAATTGTATAAAAAGACGAACATCCTCCTTTAATTAAGTTAAAATTAATCAACTATATCAAACCCCACATAATATTATTGGAGTTAGCGAGGATAATTGTCTTCGCATATAATTAGTGCGGATATCTTCACACATATTAAAATGGGTTTATTTATATATTCTATTTCTTGTATTAATATGTAAAAACCATCATAATGTTCTATTAATCTTTAACAATTAAATTATTGTCAATTTTTCTTTAAAAACTCTAAATATAATGCATCCTCATATGAAAAGTGATAAATTTCAACTTTAAATAATATATTTAAGAAGTGTCAAATATAAATAATTGCTCTATTATAACAACTTAATGTAATTATAAGTAACTATATAATCAGTAAAAGTTTAAGTATTTACTAGATATAAGTAATTAATCAACTTTTTTATTATAGTATTAAATTGTAATTTTATTAATATTATTAAATTAGAAAGTTATAAGGATAGGGTGACCCACAGAGGCCCCCCGAGGCTGGAGACTTTCTAATAGAGCTTTCTACTACACTAAGGCCTGCTGAGGGTAGGCAGCGGGTTGCTGGGTTCACTGCATCAGGGGCCAGTCGGAGGGGTTCAATCTGTCAGATCCTAAACTCCTCGAGTTGTCTGCATGCTAAGGATTTCCCTGCATTAGATGAGCTACCTGGCGTGAGTTCAGCTTCCTAGGTAATAGGGAGTAGGATGAAGGAGGTGCTCAACCTTCAAAAGTGAGATGATGAGAACCATAGAAGCCAACGATAATAATTTTCACCCACACCAGGTCGGGTTAATGAGGCTACCACAGCGAAAGGACAGAGATTACTAT
Source organism: Oxytricha trifallax (assembly GCA_000711775.1). Lineage (NCBI taxonomy): Eukaryota > Ciliophora > Spirotrichea > Sporadotrichida > Oxytrichidae > Oxytricha > Oxytricha trifallax. The sequence goes on from ARYC01021720.1 coordinate 8,260, forward strand.
CTCAGCAGCAGTGGAACCTGGTAAGAGTTTTCTCCAGACTACCCTTTATTTGTTTACAGGAAGCAGATCTCTGCGAGCTTTGCGGGGTATACTCCTAGTTCGCTAGGCTTTTATCTCGGTAGAGGGAAAAGTGGAATGGGGGGCGACGTGGTTTTTTGGAGTTTTTCTAGTTCACGACTTGCCACGTCATTGATTGCCAGGTCAACTCACTTCAGATACGTCTACGTCACGACTAAAATTGATGGTTTGATTTTAGTATTAAACAGTGAATTGATAAATATTTAATTTTTAGTTGACCTCGTTAATCATCAATTTTATTAATCAAATAAATAAAACCCCACTCTATCTCAATCAGTATATTTATTTATTTAATTAATAAAATTACAATATAATACTTTAAGAAAAAAGTTGATTAATTGCTAATATCTAGTAAATACTTAAACTTTTACTGATTATATATAAATATTCTTATATTTAGATTAATTTAGTAATCTAACTTTTTACAATTTTTGAATCATAGGGATTCAATAAAGGAATTGTGTATTTTAGTATTTTTAACATTAAGGAAGGTTAATCAATTTTAAATAGAATGATAATTTATATTCAACGATTATATTATTTTTCATACAAGAATTAACCAGTTTTTGAATGATAAAAAAACAAGTGATTAATTTATAAATTCTCAAAAATTATATTTCCATACTCATTATTTGAGAGCTTGTGATCCCATAATGTTTTTTAATTTGAAATAAATGTTGAAAAACCTTAAAATAGCCTTCGCTAACAATTTTATAAAAATAATCGTAGTTTTCTATAAGAATAAACTGTCATGTATTTTAATTACCCATTAAAATAATGCGAAATATATTGAAATAAAATAAATTACTTGATTCAACTTAAAATTTTAAAACGAAAGGTTCGATTAGAATTTAGTTCTTTTAAAGAAAAGCGAATTTATACCTTTCAAGAGTATTTCTTTATTTTTGTCATGCTCAATTTAGGTGAATTAATAGTATTTTAAATTAAAAATTTCAAATAATTTATAGCAGTAAACTTATGATGAAAAGGTAAATTAATTTGTTTAACTCTATTTATATAAACATAATTCAAATGACATTAATTAAGATTTATAAATAATTTGATTAAAGAGCATATAAGAGTTAAAATATAATCTAAACTTTTATTTTCAAAGAACTTTTTTTAAAAAAAAATTAAACTAATATAGTATTTTAAAGCAGCAATAGATCTTAGATGAATAGTTGATATAAACTCCATTCTGTGAGAGTTTGTTAGAGTTTTCAATATCTAATATTCAAATGCAAATTTATCAAGACCTATTAATCCTGCAAATTTAGAGTAATTATATTCATCATAAAGATTGTCATTATTTATGAATCTTTACTTATGAAATCTATCATTTATATCTAATTCTTGCCTTTGGCATTTGATTTGAATTAAAATAGTATATTTTTCAAGTTTGGTTTGAATTTTGTTTATTTATATTCTCCATGATATCTTTTAATTGTTATAAGGTTTAATTCATAATTACTATAATTGAAAAATGGCATTGTTTATCGATAAAATACATTAAAAATAGGTAAAAATGTAAAAGTTGAAAAATCAGAAAATTTCTTCTTTATTTTAACAGTAATAATGTTTTTTAATATTTTTTAATTTAAGATATAAATGAAATTATTAAGTATAATAAAAATGAAAATCTACTTCGGTAAATCACTAAGCTGGTTTATAAAGCTCTACTTCTATAGTAAGATTTATCCAGGAAATTGCCTAAAAATCATGATAAGATCAAATGTCCTATGTAAGTATTAACGTTAATCTTCGATTAATCGACCTAAAATTATTGCAAACCTCATATTCAATATTTTGGGGGGTACCTGTCTCACCACCACACTTTTTATATATAAATTTTTTATTCAAAAGAGTCACAGAACCTGGTCAAATTTGGATTAAAAGTCACTAATAGAGTAATAAAAATAATATTTGGGAACTCTTAAGATGAGTAAAGACAAAAATAAATATATTTTTATCATAAAATTCATGTAGTTTCCACTTGGATTTTAAAGTAAAAAATAATCATTTTTTAGGGATAAAATTTTACAAAAATAATAATTTCTTAATTGTATAACTTAATATGCTTCTATTGAGGGTTAAATTTGATGAAAAACATGTATAGATATATCTATTAAACTTTATATTACACGCTTTTCATCAAATTTAACCCTCAATAGAAGCATATTAAGTTATACAATTAAGAAATTATTATTTTTGTAAAATTTTATCCACAAAAAATGATGATTTTTTACTTTAAAATCCAAGTGGAAACTACATGAATTTTATGATAAAAATATATTTATTTTTGTCTTTACTCATCTTAAGAGTTCCCAAATATTATTTTTATTACTCTAATAATGACTTTTAATCCAAATTTGACCAGGTTCTGTGACTCTTTTGAATAAAAAATTTATATATAAAAAGTGTGGTGGTGAGACAGGTACCCCCCAAAGTAGCAGACCCCGAGATGGAAAAAAAATGCTAGAAAACGATGAGAATTTGAATTCAATTGTCGAGTATGGAGCCGATCTCTCAAGCCTTATGATCACAATAGAATCCAGAATGCTCACAATAATTCATCAGTTCTAATGACTATTTAAAAAAAGGTAAATTTTCATTATTTAGGGCATAGAATTTGACCCCAAAAAGATATGATTAAGCATACTAATCCTTCTATATAGTCTGGGCATATTTAGCCATAGAAGATTTTCGAAAAGACGGAGCTAACTCTAAAAAAATACTAAAACTTGATTGTTACTGCATCAACAAAATAGAATGGGTGAGAAAATTTCTAAAAGATCTAGGCCACAATATCTTTTACTTTGCCATTTGTTTAGATGAGTCATTGAAATATAGTCTTGTTGAAAATTAGAGCTCTCTTAAACATGTAATACTACAGAGATGTATTTCGTTTATTTATAACTTAACTATTATTTAAACTTAAATTACACGAACACCAAATACATGGCAGTTGTGAATTGATAAATTAAATCTGTATTAAGCTTTCTCAATTTCTCCTATTTTTTATGTATTTTATCGATAATAAATTTAATTAAAATTATAAATTTAGACTAAACTCTAACAAACTCTAACAAAGTCTAACAAAATATAACAAATTAATGAATTAAACTAATATTTTATACTTTAAGAAATTAAAACTAATTTTTGTAAGATATCATTAAACTCTAACATAGTCTAACAAGTAAAATCATCTTATTTAATAAATCATATTTAAGTAAACTTCCAACTAATCAATATAAATATATAATAAAGAAACTTTAAAGAGATATTTTTAAAATTCCATATGCATTTCTGCTGCAAGTTCACCGCTGTTACAATCTAGTTCACAATGTACAAAAAGTCTTTTATTTATTTGTGTTAAATTTTTCGGATTATTTAATGATTATTATAAAAGGTGATTTTTTAATCAGATGATAGTTAAATTTTCACCATAGTTAAGTGTAAAAATTTTCCAAAAAAATATCAAATCTGCCCTAAGTAACAAGTTAAGTGATAAAGTTTACCTTCCTTAACTTTTAGATGAAATTATCAAAATATGCATAAACGATGGTTTGACTTATAAATTCATCATAGAAAAAAGGATTAAAATAATTAAATGAAATGATGATAATATTTGAGAATAGACTAAAAAATTAAACAAAATTCATATAAATATTTTTATATTTAAACTTAAGAGAAATAATTTCTATCTAAAATTAATCTTTTTTATAGTATAACAACTTGGATAAATAAAATTTGTTTTAGGTTTAAATGATTTCATTTTATTTGTAATAGTTAATAAATGATAATAAATAAAAATAATTTTGTTAATATGGATAATTTTTTAATCTGTAATTTATTAGTAGAATTAAACTTTAAAATTAAAACAATTTATTAAAGAAATTACTAACTTTATAGAAATAAAACATTAGCTATAATTAATTTCACAGAACAATTATCATAAAAATAAAAACTATAATTTTCAAATAATTTAATAAAACATAATGCTCTAAAATACTCATCGAGCTAATTTGAGAAGTTTATAAAAAAGCATATAAACTTAGAAAAATATTTTTTACTAATAGATTATATTATCTTAGGGATTTAGAATTCTTGCATAAATTTCGTTTGTGAGATGCGAAAAATACAATAATTAAAATTAATAGTTAAACAAACATTTCCTTAATAATATTTAAAGTTTCGCTATCTCAAATGGAAAGATTTCGATAAAAACTTTTGCTTGCATAGTTAATTTAATATCTAAAAGAAAAATATAGACGAAAAATTGAGGATTATATGAGTAAGAAATTAAGTTTTGTTAGAGTTTGTTAGAGTTTTTGTAAAATAAATAATTGTTTTATTAAAGAGTATATAATTGTCTCTATCACCTATCGGTCAAACTTACCCATAATTTGTAAACGATAATCATCAAAACATAATCAATAGGATTATACTTATCTATAGGATAATCAGCACAATTATTTATTTGTTTATTGAAATTTCTTATTACAGATATTAAGTCAAATATTTTAGAAAAATTTAAAGATAATAATAGTATTATACTTATTCAAAATTCTGAATGTTAGCTATAACATCTATCTATTATTTATATAATCTCATAAATTTTTCAAAATAATATAGTAGTAAATTTGTATCAATATATCAAATTCTCTAATTAAGACTTAATATAACTCTATGGGGTTTTGGGGTTTAATTGTTTTAAAATTTTTAGGAAAATTAAAATTAGAAAATATTTTTATACTATATGAAATAATTGATTTTTGGGTTAGTAAAGACTACTGTATGATGCTTATATTAGAAAGTTAATCTTATTTTGATTATTAAAAAATAGTCATCAGAAAGTTTTTAAATTAAATTATATACAATAAATCGATATTAGATTAAAAAGCTTAAATAAATATCTATTAATGAATAAAGAATTAATTTTAATCAAAAATAATTTTTAATAGATTGAACAACATTGTTCTTATTTACTTTTCATTCATTATTTATGCAAATATTATAAACAAAATTCCTTTCTGATTTCAATAGATTTGAATATGTAAATTATGAGAATTTAAAAATTAACTCTATCACTTGAGTTATTTAAAAAAAGGATATCAAAGATTTTAGATTTTAGATTTTTAATTTTTTTTATTTAATCTATGTAAACTTAACATAAAATCATTGAATTTAATTTATAAACTTGACTTAAAATTAATTTAATTATAGGTTTTCTTAGTCTGAATTCATTTAGATGTTATGTTCGCCATACAATATATAACTTATTAAATTTTAATCGTTTTAATATTCTTGTATTTATTTATTTAAAATCTATTGGCTTTGGATTTTAATTATAGTTTTAGTTATTATTGATAAAAAATATAAAAAGAATAGGATTAATATGAATCAATTGCAACCTAAATGCTTTGTAACATAAAATTTTCAAATAAATAATGCATTTTAAAGAGAAAATGATTTAGATAAGTAGGTTTATTAATGTCATAAATAAATAATGTGCATGTCATTTTTTAAGCGCTTATTTTGAATTTGTTTTATCTTTTTTACTTTATGAAGAGTCATAAATGTGTTTTTGATTCTGATTTATTTTATATATTTCATTTATTATAATAATTTTAGAAATTTCATTTAATTCTAGATTACTCACTTCATAAGTTAATTTTATGTTGATATAAACCCCAATACGTATGTGCATAAGAATTTGATAAGTGCATAAATGAATTTAATTAAATGTGTTAATACGAAATAACGTGGAATATAGAATTAAAGTACTTTGTAGTAGACGGACATGACCACCCAAATTTTGGAATTTCTTCAGAAAACCGCGTTTTTTTTTTGCCCTTGATTTTTGCAGAATTAAATCGAGCGAAAATCATAGAGCAAGAATTAAAAAATGAAAATGAAAATCGGAAATGTGGTCGCCGAAATCTTTTTTATTTTCTGAATCAAAAATGTGGAAAAAAATGAGGCATATTTGAATATTTAGAATAAATTAAATTAATTATTAAATTAAAATGAAAGTCTAATATAAGGCAATATGCAAACAAGGGTAAATA
>ARYC01021722.1:0-15493 GCA_000711775.1 Oxytricha trifallax
GTTTAAAAGAGGATTTTTAAAGATGAAGCTAATAGGGACTCCATTTCTTTCTCAGCAGGGAGGAATGGTACTGCCTCATAATCAGTTTCGCGGCCTATATCTGCTCTCTTGCTTACAGCAGTGGTTTAATGGGCTTCTACAGAAAATGAGCAAAATACTTACTTTGGTAATTCAGGCATTTTTGGACTTTCGATTTTGCTAACAAAGTAAGGGACGAACCTTCGAATGGGGGGTTGCCAGTGGTACCACGCGATTCACCATTAAGAGACGCAAGGAGATGGAGTCTCCGACTCAGACATCTATCCCAGGGCCGAGATACACTAACATCTTTGTTTCTCATGCTTTACCATTTCCATTCAAGCAGGCGCCTTACTTATCTTTTCGTTGAATCTCAGGCTATAGTCTCGCGCTTCTTGCATACAGATGCCTTCTCTAGCTCTTTGCCGCTTTCTTCTGGTGGTTATCTGAATTACTCCCTGATGCAGTGGAGTAGTCTCGGCGCATTCCTAAAGGATTGATTAGACTTTCGAAGGAGATGTACCCCTACACGTTAGATGGGCTTAGGATCCTGATGCACTATCTATATAGCTGTAAGCCCTTTAGCATCTAATCTAATGAGGATCCCATCAACTCTAGTGCTTCAGAGCTATAACGTAACATCTTCGCTCCAAAGGGAACATGCTCAGATATCAGGAGTGTCAAAGCTGAGTTATGCTGGGGTATCAGGCAATACAAGAACTTCATTCTATCTTACTCTTGCAATCTTTGTTCTTAATACGAGTAGAGTCAGCCCAAACAGGCTCGCAATATAATGCCCATCTCCTTGGAATGCTACGAGAAACCAGGTGAACAACGCTAATATTCGCCTTGCTGCTCCTCTGAGCCTTTCAAGCATAGTTGGCATCACCAGAGAGGGTCACATGACTTGTTTAACCCTACTAAGCCACCGATGCTCTATGACAGCCATGTGATGTTGATGTTTGCAGCGGTGTGATAATCAAAGGCACATACGTCTATGTCTTTACTCTCCTTTTCCCCTGCTTCCATGCCTGGTGGGCTCCCTGCTGGTAGTACTGGCCCATTGTTGTCACTACTGGAAGTCATTAGTACTGTTCATGTACTTCTTATTATCCTGGATCAGATTACTGTCTAGGGAGCTCGCCATTTAGAGCTGTTCGGCTTAATGCTCTGATTCAGTATCGCTCATTAACATAGCAGGGTTGATTAGTTTCTGTTTGATTGAGAGTGTCTATTTTCAATATTCATTGTTAGTATTTAATTGTAAACTTATTCAAATTATAATAAACATCTATCATTAATTGTGCTATTTATTGATTATTGGAGATTCAATGTTACCTTTTGTCACCTTTTTAAGATTTATCAATTTGGTTTTATTCCAAATGGATTATAGTAAGATCTTTTTGGAACTAAAGAATTAAAAAGAGACTTCGATAATACAGGAGAACCAATTGTTGGAAGAACCATTTCAATCATTTTAAAAATTTTTAAACATTCTCAATGTTAAAGATGCTTAAAATCAGCTATTAGCATTCTATGAGTATGATTTAGGATTCAGTTTTAATATATTTAAATTATTAAAATAATGCATGAATTAATTATTAAATTTAAATCAAATATATACTATTATTGACTCTTTTGACTTTAATTAATTTGATCTTTAATGAATATGTTAATATTTGGTATCAAAGACCTTGATTTATTTCTTAACAACTTCAGCAATCTCTGTAACTCTCATATTTAATTGACAATCAAATATAACCTCATCAAGCATTTTTGAAGCCTTCTTGTGTTGAATCACTATTTAAGCAGTAAATGATGATTTTGACAACACTAATTTAATAATAAAGATCTTAAACAATTCAGTATTTCAATTTAAATATAATTAAAATGATTTTAAATTTTATAAGGATAATTTAAACTCCTTTACCTTGTTTAAAACTAAATCAGAGTATTGATTTTGTTGATCATAGCTCACCCATGCTTTTCAAATTCTTTGGCATGCTCTCTTTACGTTATCTCTTTTGCCTTCGAACAAACGACCTTGCTGTTTCAAGCTTGAAGGCAGTGTATCTTCATGATGCTGTTGCATGGCAGCAATTAGCTAAAATCATCCTGATAAGCTGTTGTTGATTATTAACTCTCAGTTACTTGAAATAGCTCATCAGTCGATCTTCATGGTTTATAAACAAGAATTTAAATAATTATAACAATAAATACAACATACAGTAAGCTTCTAGTGATAATTGTATTTTATTCCTTGTATAAGTGCTTCATATATATCATTCTTGAAGCTTTGGAGGATTAATAACAAGCAAGCCATCATCAACTAGAGTTAGGATGTTATAGCCTTGTCCTCATGTAGTTCAGAAGGACCAGTTATTTTCAATACTATGTTCTCTTTGGCAGCTTGTCTTGACACTAGTACTAGAGAAATATATAATTTTATATTAATTTATAAATGTTACTATAATTAATTGACTAGTCTACCATTCGATTCAGAGGTAAAAAATTAAAAAAGCTGTAATATCAGATTTTGATAAGTGCCTTTGAAGTTAAAATATCTAAGCATCTTCTCTAATGTCCAGATAGTGCTTAATAAAGCATTACTTCAACAACTATGGTCATCATATTTACCAATGCTTGCTTTAACTAATAAAGAATGATTAAATTATTGTATATTTTATAGGTATTAGAAAAGGGAATTTATTAAAAAAGTCTAAGCATATAGGAATACAATAAAAAATATTGGTATAACTAAATCTATTTGAATATAAATAAATAATAACAATAGCTCAGATATTAATTCAAGTTGTCTCATAAGATACAGGTTGATATAATTTAGGAACTATAATAAATATTTATTCGTACCAAAATTGATAAACATTTACATAATTACTAATTGCTTCTCTATCGACCCATTCTTAAACGATATAAATCACGCATAAGATTGCAAAATTCCTTTTTATTGCGAGAAAGACCCCTTAAAATATATGAATACTAGTAATCATTAAAAATGTAATGGTAGTTTAATAAGATATGACAGTTAATCATTTAAAATCTGAAGAAGTGGCATGGTAGTTGTATGTAATATACTTTAGAAATATATATTTGTTATAGGGTGCTATAAATCAGTATTGTTTTATCCATATATAGTAGGCTACTGGGACTCTCCCTCAAAGCCTTGATGGCAGCTACCATAGAGATCGATAATGATGCTTTTGATTTTCGTATTACTGGGGTTAGTTGTTTGAGGTACTGCTGTCTCCATTGTATGATAACTGTGAATATTATTAAATGGAATGTCTACTTTGTGTTATTTACTTATGTGACATATATATTCATATCTGATTAAAAATCTAATAATGGCGAGGTTAAAATTGTTGTTTTACTTTCAAAAAAGTGTTAAATAAACAGTTTAAACAATATTTTTTAATTATAATATTTAGATAAATATTTCTTTTTGTACCAAGAGCCTATTAATTTAGTAAAATAGGTATTGAAAGACACAAGAATTGTGCAAATAGCATTGTTTATAAAGCTTAAACAGTTTTTCTAGTGATCTCAATAATAATTCGAATGAAATTGCAATTATTCATTGGATATCATAATAATAAATATATTTACATTACTAATATTATTTATGTATAATTTAAATTTATAATTACTATTGATTTTAGACTATTTGAAGTAAAGGTTACAATTAATTGTAGTATTACATTTTAAACACATTTAAATAAAAAGTAATAGCCTAAATATCATCTTGATAGAAAAAATGAAGGAAATAATTGTATGCTACATATGCTCAAATATTGAAAGAACTATATTTCAATATTGTCTAACGCTTTCTATATCTTATTTATTATTGGAGTATATTATTTATATGTTATTGTTAAGTTATAATTTATTAAGTTTATATATTTTAGTTAAAAATGCAAATTTTACAAAAGGATTTGATTTCTCCAGTATAGTGTTCATTCATTAAAAGTTATTACAGAAGGCAACATTGTTAAGGAGGGTAAAATTGTATAAATAGACATTCCTGCCAATAACTGCAACAGTTCTCCAGGAGGCAATATTTAATAATCGTTAATGTGAAATGAATCAGTCAACTTTATGATCCAACAAAATAGTCATAATATATGGCAATATCTATTGAATTAGAGATACTTAGAACGGTTGATTAATGAGTTTAGAAGTTTTCAATTATTAATTTCTTTGATTTGATTCAAAGAGTGTAGAAAGTAGCAATTTCAATAGAAAAGATTCAATTAGCAAAGTAGTAAGAAGATAGAAAGCTATATAATAACCGTAATAAATTAGACCTTAGTAACATTTAACAGTTGTTTTATCTGGAATCATTCATTTTGTGGAGTAGTGTATCATAATTAAAAACTAGAGACTGATTGCAGAAGATAGTTAAAAAAATTGATATTAATTCAGAGAGAGAGGAATCAATAATCAACGAATAGCTTTCAACAATTAAAAGATAAAATTATGGAACTTTTATTATTAGATAATAAACTTTAACCATATATAAATAATTATAAAGATATTGTTGTAAAATCTTATACCAGTAGAATTATAACTCCTGTTGATAATGGTTTTTGTAATATTTCAATTTAGCAATATATAATCATTCTTACATTAGCCAATTATATAGACCTTATTCGCCTTCCTTTAAGTATCATTTATTTTTTTAAAGGTATTCTTTTTATAAAGCGAAATAGGATCTGTTATTTAAGTAGGACTTTGCCTAAATTTATCATATAATGAAATGATCTGATTAAGAGATATATTGCAATCAGAGAAAGGCATATAATTAACAAAATCGTATTGTTATTTATATTTATAGCATTATAATAAGAGTTTATCTTAATAATCAAGAAATAAGAATGCCCGTAGGGTTAATAAAATCGTATAAATAGGAATGAAATTATAATTCAATAACATGCAATAAATAGGTTTCTTATCGTTAATGGTCATTTAAATTTCATCAGGATATATCTTTTGAGCTTTAAATGACTCACACAATACATGTATTATTGGAGTAGATATTTAAGTTAATGAAACATCTTAAAGTTAATCAAAAAGTCACCAATAAAATAAAGTTTAATTTAATTTAAACATTCAAGCATAGTCAATATATATATATATTTAAGCTATTTGATATAAAAGCGAGTATTAAATAATATAAGCTTTATTTTAATATACAGCCAATAGGGGATTTAGTAACTCTTGTATACTATTTGATCTTGAATCAATGATGATTTGATATTTAGATGGAAAATAACAGAATTTAAATTTTTAGTTTCATGTACTTAATCAATTTAACACAAAAATATAATAAATAACATTATTTTGGATTACATTGAACGTTAATAGATATACTGATGAGGTAATTAAAGAGATTAAAGACTAAAAGGAAGATCATGATTGTGAGAAAACATATAATAATAATAATAAGATCACACTGCGGTCTTGATGAATACCCGATCAATATAAAGCATGGTAGCTTAAAAGGGACAAAGCCTTTAAATAAAGTGAATCATGTCACTCTGATCTTAGGACAAATTTCCAATTTACTTTTATCTCTCAATTGTCTGAGCGAGAAAGTAGATCTTCCTCAGTATCTTGTCTAGTTGCGACTGCCTTTGTTTCTTTCTTAGTTATTTCTCCGATCAATGCATCAAAAGCAAATGTATGCTCTCTGTCAATTATCATCGCTCTAAAATCAAATATATATAATCAATGATTTCAAAAAGGGATTTAGGTTTGTTCTTTTTGGAGTCTTCCTTTTATTAATCTAACTTTATCCAATTATATTTAAGGTGAACGTTGCTCATGAAAAGTTAGAAATGACTTAGGTATTAAATTGATTCTTTGCAGAAATTAAGATTTCTGTATTATTCTAGGTTATAAGCAATGAAATTGGATCTTTTATAAGATTGTCAAACATGAATAGATACTGTATTATTTCATGTTTTAGAAGGGAGAAAATTATTGGACTTTATTCAATTGTAATCACTTGAATAGATTGCTTACCATCGACTTTAAGTATAGAAATTCTTTTAAGTGTTTTAATAACGTCAATAATAGGTCAAGCATCTTAATTGAGTTTTGGTGAAGGTATATTTTAGATTTTCAAGATAAAACACTCTGTCATTAGCTCAATTCCTTATATATCTCTTTATAGAGTCTTATAGATGTTTTTAAAAGTAGCTATTAATTCTTAGTATTTGTTATAGTTCTAGTTAGTTGTTTCCATATTCTTTTGCTATTTTAGGTAGAGTGCTCAATAGTTGTCAGTAGATTATTAATACGACTTTAAATCTTACTGCTAAGTCTCTATTTTTAAAAATCATTTTTATTATTTTATTAAACTTGGAATTATTAAATAAATTATTATTTGCATTCAATTTAAAAACTCATCTGATTGATCTGATTTCCTAGTGTAGTAATTTCTGATGATTTATATAGATCAGAATATTTTTTATGGGTATACTGATCTAGTGGGTCATCACTTACGTACTAATTATTTTTCCATATTTGATCGTATGTTTGTCTTATTGTGGAAAATGAAGGAAGTCTAGTTTTAGTTATTGAGTAGACGTTTGGAGGAAACTGACTATTATTAGGAGCAAACTTTATTGGATTGGAGACCTTTTCTTTTATGAGAAAGATTTTTGTAGGTCAATTGTTTTATTTATGGGGTTGAATGAAGATACATATTCCTCAATTCTCTTTTGACCACCTTAAAACTGAGTAAAGGGAACCATAATTTCAGATTGTAATTTTGTTCCATTTTGAGTATGTAGCAAGAGCGGCCTTAGCTTTTTAGTTTTCTTCATGTAAGAAAGACTATATTAAGTTTGGGTGAGTAGTCTCTCTATAAGGACAAAACTTGGGTGAGAAGGATTGAAAGCTTCTTAAACTTCTTGGGAAATTCAAGTGGGTATTGCTAAGAGTGATTTTATTAAAAGTCTTATGAGTTCGTAATACTCGTGTATTAACTTTCTAATTTAAAACTTGAAAAACATATAATTAAACATTAAATCAAACAAGAAATATGAATGACCTAAGATAATGTGAATCATAAATATACAGAAAAATAAATCACCAATTAAATATAACAGTAAATTTATTTATTCTTTATTAAATTATATAAAATAATATTAATCTAGTATAATAAAAATGGGGAAACAGTTAAAAATTAATCAAAGAAGAGTTCAAATATAAATATGATCAAATCAGATTAGATCAACTAAAATCAAACTGTAGCTATTTCGAAAAAATGATTAACTAAATTCTTATTTTATTATAATTAATTAATCAAACATGGAAAATTGTAATTTCTGTTTTTATTATCTTTTCCAAATCATTTCTATTTTAGGGCATCTAAGTAGGTGTTGCTGTTTTCTAATTCGCCATTCCTAGATAATCTTTTTGAGATATCTTCACCATATCTTCATGGTATCTTCAGGATATCTTCCTCAAAAAACAAAAAGTTAAAAAAATGAAGATCAACAATAACAATAACTTCAATAACAACAACAGCAGCAATAATAACAATATTTTAAGCAAAAATAATTAAAATTAGAGTCTGGGGATTTTTCCAAAAAAAATCCAATTTTTCTAAAATTCATAGTTCATTGTCCTAATGTAAAAGATGATAATTAAAATGAAGATAATCAATATGAAAAAAATGACAGTTTTTAATAATTTTGAAATTCATTAGGAATTTCAAACAGACTCTAATTTTAATTATTTTGCTTAAAATATTGTTATTATTGCTGCTGTTGTTGTTATTGAAGTTATTGTTATTGTTGATCTTCATTTTTTTTAACTTTTTATTTTTTGAGGAAGATATCCTGAAGATACCATGAAGATATGATGAAGATATCTCAAAAAAATTATCTAGGAATGGCGAATGAGAAAACAGCAACAACTACTTAGATGCCCTAAAATAGAAATGATTTAGAAAAGATAATAAAAACAGAAATTACAATATTCCATGTTTGATTAATTAATTAAAATAAAATAAGAATATAGTAAATCATTTTTTCAAAATAGCAACAGTTTGATTTTAGTTGATCTAATCTGATTTGATCATATTTATATTTGAACTCTTCTTTGATTAATTTTTAACTGTTTCCCCATTTTTATTATACTAGATTAATAGTATTAAAATATTATGATTAAAAAGTTTAAGATTAAATACAATATTAAATAATTAGTAAGAGGGGAAAAAAATACATCAAAATTGATGTTTAAATAAATATTATTTACAATTAATAAAAAAATATAAAAATGATTTTATCTAAAATAGTTTATATCATCAATATTTATAAAAAGGACAATAAAATAAAAATAATTATTGAATTAATAAATAAATATTAATATAAAAAAATAAATAATCAAAAATTAAAATGTTTAAATTATAATATATATATATATATATTTATCACAACAAATGATACAAATTACTCATAAAGACTAAAAAATATTATATATCCATATATATATATTAATAAATATAATAAAAAAGAATATATGATAATTAACTAATTGAAAAATATAGAAAATAATAGATAGTAAAACTAAAAGTAATCACCAATAAATATGTAAATGCTAATAATAGCTTTAATAATATGAATAAATATATTATAACTGATCATAAAAAATAATTGAGTAATAAAAGAAAAACAATATAATAAAAATGAGAAAAGAGAATCAAGATTTGAAAAGTAACAAGATATTTGATTTATAAAGAAAAAACTATAAAAAAGCTTAAATAAAGTCTTTTATATAGGGTTCACAAATAAATTCATTCAAAATATCAAAATCAAGATAAATACTCATTAAAAAATATGATAATATCTTACTTTAGGACATCATCACATTAGTACTCTTAGAAAAACCAAAGTTTGCAGCAAAATGAAGAGTGCTTGACATAGACTTCATTTATAGCCAAAGGTCATCAGAAAACCTTCATATATACTTAAAATGTACCGCAAGTAAACAACTATTGCTAAGCGTCATCAAAATACTCAGAATAGAATTTGAATAATTTGGCGAGAAAAATATGTCTCAACCTTAAAAATGGATTAAAAGTCGAAAATTGATAAAATTGATTAATTATAAGATAAGTGGTCAAATTCCAGGGAGAATCAAACATGGTCTGCTTCATTACTTTCAGGACTAGAAATATTCTTTTCGGTGTATCTTATTCGAAGAAAATACTTGAAACTGAAAAGTCATATGGGAAGGTATTTTGACAAATGTGGTCTTAATGGATTTAAACAGCGATTTTTATAAGTTTTACGAGTTTAGAAAACTCTTTAAATTTTTATTATTTTTTATTAAGGTCATGCCAAAATTAAATATCTAGTTCTTTTTCTTTTATCCATACTGAGCCTTTGACAACTTATATAGATCTAGAAAGCTACAGATAATAATTTTTAGCTCTTATTTCTGACCTTTTACCTTGAAAAATCACCAGATTAGTACTCTTTCAGATACCAATGCTATCAGCTATATGAATAGTGCTTGACATTAACTTTTATATTGCCAAAGGTCAACAGAAAACCTTCTTTTCTAATTTAACTTCTCCCCAAAGTCACAAAATTTCATTATATTTATATTTTATTTTTTACTTTTTTTAATTATTTTAAATATATTATTTATTTTATGTTTTTCATATCTTACTCATTTTAAATCGAATTTTTGTTATAATTTCATTATCAATAATTTTATATAATTAAATATATTAGAAGATTTATGCAACAATTAAAATAATTTTCATTTTACTTTTTTAATTAATAACATTTTTATTTAATAAGTCTTTATTTGTTTCGGACCTACTGTCCTGACGGTTGGTCAACTAACCAATTCTGACAGGGTAGGGGTTCGAAACCGAGGGTTCTGTGGTGTCTGTACCTGGTGAAAAGCACGGGATACTCGTCCGTAGCTGGTATGACGTTAAATGGCAGCACATGACCCGGCTTGGAAATTCGGAGTGGCTACATGGAAGAAAGTACACGTGTTTGGACTATGGTCGAGTATGGTGGTGACCACGCCTGATGCTTACGGAGGGGAAATCGGGAGGAAGATTTTCTTCAGTATTATTTCCCATTATTATTAATTTCCTAATAACTTAACTAACTTACTGATTAAGTCTTTATTTTTGTCATTTTATTTTTGTTCTTTTTTTAATTATCGTTCTTTTCCCATATATTTTTAATCTTATTAACCTCAGCTAGATTTAATTTTAAATATTTTTCATCAAACATATATATTTTTATTTAATTATCTTATTCTATTCAATAAAATAAAGGCTTGTATTCTTAAAACATTTATTATATACAATAGATCCCTATATTTTTCTAAATATTTACTATTATTCTGTTCATCATTAGAATATATATATTAGAATTTAAATTATTATATCTATTTTTTGATTGTGTAAGTTATAAATAAGCTTTTAAAATTAATATTTTATTTAATATTTTTATTTGAACAATTTACAGAAATCAGCCTTATCATATAATTATTATTATATCTTTATTCTTACTTAAACATATCAGTCTTTCTTCAATACTTGCTCTCTTCATGATTAATTGACAAATATAGTTTTCGATATTTATTATTACTCTAAATCTATTTATTTCCCGTTTGCTTGCTTTAATATTAACATTACTTTCTAAGTATATTAAAATAAAAGACTATTTAATTTTATTTAGAAATAATTATATCAATCTTAATAATCTCAACAAGTTTGTTTTTAGTCTAATTTATGATTAATCTTACAAAGTATAAAGCTAGGATGAGTATTTTACCCTTCTCAAAGATGTTATTCAAAAATAAGTTGTGTGACTCTATATTTGACATCTAATTGTTCTCCTAGCTTAACGCCGAACTCAAATCAATTTCTAAACCTAAAATGTTGATCTAAGTTCAAGATCTGTTATAAAGTGTATAATTTTAAGGATATTCTTCAAAGATTAGACCTGTTTGTCAAGAAAACATTGTACTTAATTCTAATAGTGTATTTTTACTAGAAAATCTTAAATAGAGAATATGAAATTAATTTATTTAACAATATTGGGAGTTGTAACAGATATCTCTTTTCAGGTCAACTTAATTATAATATTTCAATGCTACTCAACTGATTTGATAATGATGGAAAGATATATTGCATTGTCTTAGTCTGAAAATACTGGAGTTAGCTCATACAAAATATTAATGAGTAGTTGTTTCGATATAGATTTCGTTAACTTGCTTTATTTAATGCACTGTTTAATTGAGACCGAACATTTTACTATTATTAGCAAAAAATAATGTCAAATCGAGTTTCTGATTATCGAGATAAATCTAATAACTATTCTTGTCATAACATAAGTTATGCCTTAGTAATTTCTAATAAAGATATTTTGTTTGGGGATTTAGGGCTTTATGATTATTTTATTTTTTAAACGATTAGACAGGCCTATCAATAACAATGAGTGCATCTCATTCTTTACTATAGTTAATTTTTTGTAATCATCTCAATATCTACTATGGGTGCTGAATTAAAATTGAATATTGGTCCATAGCATTATGTAAAATAGCTCCTCAAGCTAGGCACTCCTAATTTTTGCTTTTAAACATCCTGTTCAGGAGTCATGCTTTTCGTATAATAATTCCCATAAAGTTAGAAATCCGCCAGATTCTTGAGGCTGGACAGGTAGTCTACCATTTGAGGATTAAGATTAGACTTCAAAGGATTTCTGGAGTTATAGTTCTGATACGGAACTGAAAATCTAATTCTGCACCAGCAGCGATAATCATGGATATTAAAGATAGTTTTAACAATAATTTAATTTTGAAATAATCTGAAATTTAAATCAAAATAAATATGTAATTATAACTATATACTAGATATAATAAAAATGGAAATTAATTAAAAAGCTTTATTATTTTTCCATTCTCATTCAAATTTGTGAGCATCATTCCAAGGGTAAGTTTTTGGATTGCTTTGCTTTTCTGCTGAATCTGTTTGTATGTCTTTTCAATCGATCTAGATGTCAATCCTGAAAGATTATTTATTTTTAAATATGTTATTTGTAACTTTCATATATAAAGAATGAACTTGAACCATCCTAGATATTGTTTCAATTATTTAATTATTAATTACTTGTTTATTACACTTCACTCTATTCAATTAATATCACTGATGAGTCTAGTCTCAATGTGAACATGAGGTATTTACACAATATAAAGCCTTTTTGATGAGAAAACCAAACCGGAAAGATAACTTCCTGCTATAAATGCTAGCCAGTATGCCACTGGAAAGTTAATATACAGGTCTTTGCTTATTTTATAGACTTCTTATTTGTAAATGGTCTTTAAGAGTGGGTAAGTAAATGAGTAGAGTGTAATGAAGTATCATCTGCTATATAAACTCAGTCTTAATCTATTCTGTCTTGCGGAATTGCATTTGCTCTTTTTCTGCGATATTTATTTATATTTATTACTGAATTTTAAATACAGAAAATTTAACTGACTAATTCATATATTTATAAACCATAAATTTCAAGCTTTCAGAGATAACTTCTTTGGAAGTTCTTACTACCAGACCTTACTGAATCTTTTGCTTTACTTCCAATCAACAAATTGCTATTGTCAACGAACATAAGATTCAATAGCTCCTTCAAGTCGGCATTTGACCTGCAAAGACATCCCTTAAATCTTGGCATCCCTATTTATTAATGAGAAGATAAACTTACAAACTCAAAATCAATGATAAGAGAAAGAAGTTAAATCATAGATCAGAAAATAGCATATTATCAGAAGAATTAAACGTATCAATAATTTCAAATCTTCATATGATATAGTATGTTGCTTGATAATTAATTAAAATCGTAAAATATAAAATAATTGATTAAAAGTAATTAAAGATGAAGTTATTGAACCAAAGCTTACCTATAATTATACTTGCAGAAGCTAGTGTAACCACAATAAACTCTTAATAAATGTAAAGTAATGAAAAAGCAATACTCCATCAAAGGATATTTATTACTAAATTATAAGATGGACTATTGTTAAAATAGATAAAAATAGGAAATTTTAGAAATACAATTAAATTAGAATTATATTAGTAACTACAACTGTCATGAATTAGGAGTACCATTAATACTAATTTGATTTAGATTTAAAATTTAATTAATTAATATAGAATAATCAATAATAAAAAGTGGTCAGGTGGTCTGGCCGGAGTTTTTGGTGGTCTACCGCAAATGTATTATATATTATTAATTTAATAATTACGGATGTGTAGAACTACAATGGAACCAGCACACCGGATACCACTACGACGGATGTTTGAATGACTGAGAGCCCATCGTGACCTTATTACTGCGCGGAGACTCAGTAAGTAATCTAATAATAATGTCTCACAACCGTCACTAATTCTTCCTACAGATTCAAAGCGAGGGTAGCGAGGACCTCTGGAAGTAGTGCCAAAGCTTAATGACGAGTCAAATTCCGGGTTTCAGCCACATCGAAGTCTACACCGATCGCTCAAATGAGATTTACTACCTCTGCATTCGCTTTAAGACGAGCCCTCGTTAGTAAGATGGACCCCGAAGATGCCAATGCTTTCAAGTCGAGATGTTTGCTCTGACAATCCGAGATACCGACACAAAGCGGGGAGGAGGCATTCCCATTAACAGCGCCAATGGTAGCCCGGTTCCTCTACTCAAGATTTCAAACTGATCAGGGAGCCAAGAAGGGAGCCGATTGAAAACACACAGCCGGTGGTCAGAGACAGAGGAGAGATGTTTAGTGAGTGAACGCAGTATTAGTTTAATCTACACATTGGTAATCATATATTAATTATATATTACATTTGCGCTGGACCACCAAAAACTCCGGCCAGACCACCTGACCACTTGACCACTTTTTAATATATTAAATCTTTTATTAATTAATTAAATTTTAAATCTAAATCAAATTAGTATTAATGGTACTCCTAATTCATGACAGTTGTAGTTACTAATATAATTCTAATTTAATTGTATTTCTAAAATTTCCTATTTTTATCTATTTTAACAATAATATGAAATAGCACTTATAAAGCTAACTAATTTATCATAAGCATGACGATTAAATTATTTCATTTATAGCGAATATTTGTGCTTTAAAGTTCATCAGTAAAGTGAAGCTTCTATATGGAAATTTAACATTATATTATGATTGTCAACCGTCGCCACTTTTTTAAAAAGTGGGGACGCTTGCAGGATTTTTGTGAATTATATTAAATTATGCATTATATAATTAAGTATATTGTAAATTTAATTACATATTAATCATCATTAACAATAAATTAATTATTAAATTTAATTAAATTTAATCTCAATTCAGGATTCAAGAATCCTTTAAAACTTAATAGTTCCTTTTAGAACTATATAATTCTTTTTGTTATTTATCAAACTCTTGTGAATGACTATTTAATAGTTATTTTACGGATGTATTATCATAATTATATTCTATTAAGGATTCGTATACTTCTTTTTAGAAATTTATAGATCCATTAAGAATTATGATACATTTTAAAATCTTTGAAACCTGAACTTATGTCTATGTGTGATATATTATTAAGTTTTATATAGATTTAATCATTAGGATGTTAAGTATGATAGATTAAACTATAAGATTATATAAACTTAATTTAAAACATTAAAATAAAATCCTGTGACCGTCGTCACTTTTCAAAAAAGTGGGGAGGCTTGAAAAACTATTTAAATCTACTTTAATTCATTAGTTAAAAGATGTTTAATGCTCAATCTGTAGTAGCTTAACAATAAGCTAATTAACATATTTAATCGTCATAGCTACGATAAAATAATAGCTAAACTCTTTGAAATCCTCTGAAAAACTATTAGTTAAAGTCTACGATGGCATAATCAATTTCCACAATAAGTAAGAATAAGCAAGCACACAGCTAATTAAGAATCATCAATAAAAAGGGAAAAAAAGTAAGTACACTATATATTTTATTTGACGATTCTCTTAGGCTTTTAGGAGAAAAACATGAAGTTAAGGAAAAACAATAAACAAATAACTTAAACAAAAGAATAAATTAGAAGTAATGGATGAATTTTACTATAGACTAATGTTCTAATAAAAAACATTTGTTTATAAGCAAGTCTTTGATTTCTTTATCACTTATTTCGAAGCAGCTATACCTTAAACAACTAATTACAGTTGATAGTAACTTCAAAGATGAATTGATATTATTACTATAAATTCATAGAAAAGAGAAGATGTCAACAAGCAAAGAAGAAGTAAAGTTAAACAAAGTCAATCCGAATACAAAAAAGATATAATAGTGACACTCAAAACCCCAAAACCCCTTAATGAGGTTTATAAGTGCTTTGATTTGTAGGGAATTTGTTAGGGGTTGGGGTTATTAATAGGTTTTAATGATGAAATT
>ARYC01021723.1:0-17515 GCA_000711775.1 Oxytricha trifallax
CCACTCACTCATCAGTTCTTATAATAAATCTTAGAATGCCTGTATCTTTGCGCGCTTTGAAGATAATTGAATTCTGATTTTATTTTCGTGTTCAGCGAGGTCTAAATGAGCAGAATTGATATTTTCGCGAGTTTTTAAGAAATATAAATTGCAAGTTGAGTTTTGCCGGGGAAAGGTTCGGCTCCTGGGCCAAATTTTAAAAATCAAAAAATGGACAAATTGACCCCTATATAACTTTTGAAAATGACTTTATATCTGGTGTACCCGTGTCACACTCTTGTTCAGGAGCCCAAAATTAGTGGATTTGCTTAATTCCAGGTCATCTCATGAATTTCCGTAACCCTCTCACACTGCCTTAAAAACCCTAAAAATCGATGTTTAACACACTCACTCATCAGTTCTTATAATAAAACTTAGAATGCCTGTATCTTTGCGCATTTGCGCGTTTTGAAGATAAATTAATTCTGATTTTATATTCGTGTTCAGGGAGGTCTAAATGACCAGAAATGATATTATCGGGAGTTTTTAAGAAATAAAAATTGCAAGTTGAGTTTTGGCAGGGAAAGGTTCGGCTCCTGGGCCAAATTTTAAAAATCAAAAAATGGACAAATTGACCCCCCTATAACTTTTGAAAATGACTATATATTTGGTGTTCCAGTGTCACACTCTTGTTCAGGAGCCCAAAATTAGTGGATTTGCTTAATTCCAGGCCATCTCATGAATTTCTGTGACCCTCTCCCGCTGCCTTGAAAACCCTAAAATTCAATGTTTAACACACTCACTCATCAGTTCTTACAACAAAACTTAAAAGGCCTGTATCTTTGCGCGTTTTGAAGATAAATTAATTCTGATTTTATATCGTGTTCAGGGAGGTCTAAATGACCAGAAATGATATTATCGGGAGTTTTTAAGAAATAAAAATTGCAAGTTGAGTTTTGCCGGGGAAAGGTTCGGCTCCTGGGCCAAATTTTAAAAATCAAAAAATGGACAAATTGACCCCCCCATAACTTCTGAAAATGACTTTATATTTGGTGTTCCAGTGTCACACTCTTGATCAGGAGCACAAAATTAGTGGATTTGCTTAATTCCAGGTCATCTCATGAATTTCCGTGACCCTCTCCCGCTGCTTGAAAACCCTAAAAATCGATATTTAACACACTCACTCATCAGTTCTTTTAATTAAGCTTAGAATGCCTGCATCTTTGCGCGTTTTGAAGATAAATTAATTCTGATTTTATATTCGTGTTCAGGGAGGTCTAAATGACCAGAAATGATATTATCGGGAGTTTTTAAGAAATAAAAATTGCAAGTTGAGTTTTGGCAGGGAAAGGTTCGGCTCCTGGGCCAAATTTTAAAAATCAAAAAATGGACAAATTGACCCCCCTATAACTTTTGAAAATGACTATATATTTGGTGTTCCAGTGTCACACTCTTGTTCAGAAGCCCAAAATTAGTGGATTTGCTTAATTCCAGGTCATCTCATGAATTTCGTAACCCTCTCACACTGCCTTGAAAACCCTAAAAATCGATGTTTAACACACTCACTCATCAGTTCTTATAATAAAACTTAGAATGCCTGCATCTTTGCGCGTTTTGAAGATAAATTAATTCTGATTTTATATTCGTGTTCAGGGAGGTCTAAATGACCAGAAATGATATTATCGGGAGTTTTTAAGAAATAAAAATTGCAAGTTGAGTTTTGGCAGGGAAAGGTTCGGCTCCTGGGCCAAATTTTAAAAATCAAAAAATGGACAAATTGACCCCCCTATAACTTTTGAAAATGACTATATATTTGGTGTTCCAGTGTCACACTCTTGTTCAGGAGCCAAAAATTAGTGGATTCGCTTAATTCCAGGTCATCTCATGAATTTCCGTGACCCTCTCACACTTCCTTGAAAACCCTAAAAATCGATGTTTAACACACTCACTCATCAGTTCTTATAATAAAACTTAGAATGCCTGTATCTTTGCGCGTTTTGAAGATAAATTAATTCTGATTTTATATTCGTGTTCAGGGAGGTCTAAATGACCTGAATTGATATTATTGGGAGTTTTTAAGAAATAAAAATTGCAAGTTGAGTTTTGTCGGGGAAAGGTGTGGCTCCTGGGCCAAATTTCAAAAATCAAAAAATGGACAAATTGACCCCCCTATAACTTTTGAAATGACTATATATTTGGTGTTCCAGTGTCACACTCTTGTTCAGAAGCCCAAAATTAGTGGATTTGCTTAATTCCAGGTCATCTCATGAATTTCGTAACCCTCTCACACTGCCTTGAAAACCCTAAAAATCGATGTTTAACACACTCACTCATCAGTTCTTATAATAAAACTTAAAATGCTTATATCTTTGCGCGATTTAAAGATAAATTAATTCTGATTTTATATTCGTGTTTAAGGAGGTCTAAATGACCAGAATTGATATTTTCGGGAGTTTTTAAGAAATAAAAATTGCAAGTTGAGTTTTGCCGGGGAAAGGTTCGGCTCCTGGGCCAAATTTTAAAAATCAAAAAATGGACAAATTGACCCCCCTATAACTTTTGAAAATGACTATATATTTGGTGTTCAAGTGTCACACTCTTGTTCAGGAGCCCAAAATTAGTGGGTTTGCTTAATTCCAGGTCATCTCATGAATTTCCGTGACCCTCTCACGCTCCCTTGAAAACCCTAAAAATCGATGTTTAGCACACTCACTCATCAGTTCTTATAATAAAACTTAGAGTGCCTGTATCTTTGCGCGTTTTGAAGATAAATTAATTCTGATTTTATATTCGTGTTCAGGGAGGTCTAAATGACCAGAAATGATATTATCGGGAGTTTTTAAGAAATAAAAATTGCAAGTTGAGTTTTGGCAGGGAAAGGTTCGGCTCCTGGGCCAAATTTTAAAAATCAAAAAATGGACAAATTGACCCCCCTATAACTTTTGAAAATGACTATATATTTGGTGTTCCATTGTCACACTATTGATCAGGAGCCCAAATTTAGTGGATTTGCTTAATTCCAGGTCATCTCATGAATTTCAGTGACCTTCTCCCGCTGCCTTGAAAACCCTAAAAATCGATGTTTAACACACTCACTCATCAGTTCTTATAATAAAACTTAAATGCCTGTATCTTTGCGCGATTTGAAGATAAATTAATTCTGATTTTATATTCGGTTTCAGGGAGGTCTAAATGACCAGAATTGATATTTTCGGGAGTTTTTAAGAAATAAAAATTGCAAGTTGAGTATTGCCGGGGAAAGGTTCGGCTCCTAGGCCAAATTTTAAAAATCAAAAAATGGACAAATTGACGCCTATATATCTTTTGAAAATGACTAAATATTTGGTGTTCCAGTGTCACACTCTTGTTCAGGAGCCCAAATTTAGTGGATTTGCTTAATTCCAGGTCAATCTCATGAATTTCCGTGACCCTCTCACGCTCCCTTGAAAACCCTAAAAATCGATGTTTAGCACACTCACTCATCAGTTCTTATAATAAAACTTAGAATGCCTGAATCTTTGCGCGTTTTGAAGATAAATTAATTCTGATTTTATATTCGTGTTCAGGGAGGACTAAATGACCAGAATTGATATTATCGGGAGTTTTTAAGAAATAAAAATTGCAAGTTGAGTTTTGCCGGGGAAAGGTTCGGCTCCTGGGCCAAATTTTAAAAATCAAAAAATGGACAAATTGACCCCCCTATAACTTTTGAAAATGACTATATATTTGGTGTTCCATTGTCACACTATTGATCAGGAGCCCAAATTTAGTGGATTTGCTTAATTCCAGGTCATCTCATGAATTTCAGTGACCTTCTCCCGCTGCCTTGAAAACCCTAAAAATCGATGTTTAACACACTCACTCATCAGTTCTTATAATAAAACTTAAAATGCCTGTATCTTTGCGCGCTTTGAAGATAATTAATTTCTGATTTTATATTCGTGTTCAGCGAGTTCTAAATGACAAGAATTAATATAATCGGGAGTTGTTGGGAAATAAAAATTGCAAGTTGAGTTTTGCCGGGGAAAGGTTCGGCTCCTGGGCCAAATTTTAAAAATCAAAAAATGGACAAATTGACCCCTATATAACTTTTGAAAATGACTTTATATCTGGTGTACCCGTGTCACACTCTTGTTCAGGAGCCCAAAATTAGTGGATTTGCTTAATTCCAGGTCATCTCATGAATTTCCGTAACCCTCTCACACTGCCTTAAAAACCCTAAAAATCGATGTTTAACACACTCACTCATCAGTTCTTATAATAAAACTTAGAATGCCTGTATCTTTGCGGCGTTTTAAATATTAATTCTGATTTTATATTCGTGTTCAGGGAGGTCTTAATGACCAGAATTGATATTTTCGGGAGTTTTTAAGAAACAAAAATTACAAGTTGAGTTTTGCCGGGGAAAGGTTCAGCTCCTGGGCCAAATTTTAAAAATCAAAAAATGGACAAATTGACCCCCCTATAACTTTTGAAAATGACTATATATTTGGTGTTCCATTGTCACACTATTGATCAGGAGCCCAAATTTAGTGGATTTGCTTAATTCCAGGTCATCTCATGAATTTCCGTGACCCTCTCCCGCTGCATTGAAAACCCTATAAATTGATGTTTAACACACTCACTCATCAGTTCTGATAATAAAACTTAAAATGCCTGTATCTTTGCGCGATTTTAAGATAAATTATTTCTGATTATATTTTCGTTTTCAGGGAGGTCTAAATGACCAGAATTGATATTTTCGGGAGTTTTTAAGAAATAAAAATTGCAAGTTGAGTTTTGCCGGGGAAAGGTTCGGCTCCTAGGCCAAATTTTAAAAATCAAAAAATGGACAAATTGACGCCTATATATCTTTTGAAAATGACTAAATATTTGGTGTTCCAGTGTCACACTCTTGTTCAGGAGCCCAAATTTAGTGGATTTGCTTAATTCCAGGTCATCTCATTGAATTTCCGTGACCCTCTCACACTGCCTTGAAAACCCTAAAAATCGATGTTTAACACACTCACTCATCAGTTCTTATAATAAAACTTAGAATGCCTGTATCTTTGCGCGTTTTGAAGATAAATTAATTCTGATTTTATATTCGTGTTCAGGGAGGTCTAAATGACCTGAATTGATATTATTGGGAGTTTTTAAGAAATAAAAATTGCAAGTTGAGTTTTGTCGGGGAAAGGTGTGGCTCCTGGGCCAAATTTCAAAAATCAAAAAATGGACAAATTGACCCCCCTATAACTTTTGAAAAATGACTATATATTTGGTGTTCCAGTGTCACACTCTTGTTCAGGAGCCAAAAATTAGTGGATTCGCTTAATTCCAGGTCATCTCATGAATTTCCGTGACCCTCTCACACTTCCTTGAAAACCCTAAAAATCGATGTTTAACACACTCACTCATCAGTTCTTATAATAAAACTTAGATGCTTGTATCTTTGCGCGTTTTGAAGATAAATTAATTCTGATTTTATATTCGTGTTCAGGGAGGTCTAAATGACCAGAATTGATATTATCGGGAGTATTTAAGAAATAAATTGCAAGTTGAGTTTTGCCGGGGAAAGGTTCGGCCCTGGGCACAATTTTTGAAAAGCCAAAAATGGCCAAATTAACCCCCTATATCTTTTGAAAATGACTATATATCTGTTGTTCCGGTGTCACACTCTTTTTCAGGAGCCCAAATTTAGTGGATTTGCTTAATTCCAGGTCATCTCATGAATTTCCGTGACCCTCTCCCGCTGCCTTGAAAACCCTCAAAATCGATCTTTAACACACTCACTCATCAATTCCTATAATTAAACTTAATAGGGCTGTATCTTTGCGCGCTTTGAAGATAAATTAATTCTGATTTTATATTCGTGTTCGGGAGGTCTAAATGACCAGAAATGATATTATCGGGAGTTTTTAAGAAATAAAAATTGCAAGTTGAGTTTTGGCAGGGAAAGGTTCGGCTCCTGGGCCAAATTTTAAAAATCAAAAAATGGACAAATTGACCCCCCTATAACTTTTGAAAATGACTATATATTTGGTGTTCCAGTGTCACACTCTTGTTCAGGAGCCAAAAATTAGTGGATTTGCTTAATTCCAGGTCATTTCATGAATTTCCGTGACCCTCTCACACTGCCTTGAAAACCCTAAAAATCGATGTTTAACACACTCACTCATCAGTTCTAATTATAAAACTTAGAATGCCTGCATCTTTGCGCGTTTTGAAGATAAATTAATTCTGATTTTATATTCGTGTTCAGGGAGGTCTAAATGACCAGAAATGATATTATCGGGAGTTTTTAAGAAATAAAAATTGCAAGTTGAGTTTTGGCAGGGAAAGGTTCGGCTCCTGGGCCAAATTTTAAAAATCAAAAAATGGACAAATTGACCCCCCTATAACTTTTGAAAATGACTATATATTTGGTGTTCCAGTGTCACACTCTTGTTCAGGAGCCCAAAATTAGTGGATTTGCTTAATTCCAGGTCATCTCCTGAATTTCCGTGTACCTCTCCCGCTGCCTTGAAAACCCTAAAAATCGATGTTTAACACACTCACTCATCAGTTCTTATAATAAAACTTAGAATGCCTGTATCTTTGTGCGTTTTGAAGATAAATTAATTCTGATTTTATATTCGTGTTCAGCGAGGTCTAAATTACCAGAATTGATATCTTCGGGAGTTTTTGGTAGATATAAATTGCAAGTTGAGTTTTGCCGAGGAAATATTCGGCTCCTGGGCAAAATTTTAAAAATCAAAAAATGGACAAATTGACCCCCATATAACTTTTGAAAATGACTTTATATTTGGTGTTCCAGTGTCACACTCTTGATCAGGAGCCCAAATAGTGGGTTTGCTTAATTCCAGGTCATCTCATGAATTTCCGTGACCCTCTCCCGCTGCCTTGAAAACCCTAAAAATCGATGTTTAACACACTGACTCATCAGTTTTTATAATAAAACTTAGAGTGCCTGTATCTTAGCGCGTTTTGAAGATAAATTAATTCTGATTTTATATTCGTGTTCAGGGAGGTCTAAATGACCAGAATTGATATTATCGAGAGATTTTAAGAAATAAAAATTGCAAGTTGAGTTTTGCCTGGGAAAGGTTGTGCTCCTGGGCCAAATTTTAAAAATCAAAAAATGGACAAATTGACCCCCCTATAACTTTTGAAAATGACTATATATTTGGTGTTCCAGTGTCACACTCATGTTCAGGAGCCCAAAATTAGTGGGTTTGCTTAATTCCAGGTCATCTCATGAATTTCCGTGACCCTCTCCCGCTGCCTTGAAAACCCTAAAAATCGATGTTTAACACACTGACTCATCAGTTTTTATAATAAAACTTAGAGTGCCTGTATCTTAGCGCGTTTTGAAGATAAATTAATTCTGATTTTATATTCGTGTTCAGGGAGGTCTAAATGACCAGAATTGATATTATCGAGAGATTTTAAGAAATAAAATTGCAAGTTGAGTTTTGGCAGGGAAAGGTTCGGCTCCTGGGCCAAATTTTAAAAATCAAAAAATGGACAAATTGACCCCCCTATAACTTTTGAAAATGACTATATATTTGGTGTTCCATTGTCACACTATTGATCAGGAGCCCAAATTTAGTGGATTTGCTTAATTCCAGGTCATCTCATGAATTTCAGTGACCTTCTCCCGCTGCCTTGAAAACCCTAAAAATCGATGTTTAACACACTCACTCATCAGTTCTTATAATAAAACTTCACATGCCTGTACTTTGCGCGATTTGAAGATAAATTAATTCTGATTTTATATTCGTGTTCAGGGAGGTCTTAATGACCAGAATTGATATTTTCGGGAGTTTTTAAGAAACAAAAATTACAAGTTGAGTTTTGCCGGGGAAAGGTTCAGCTCCTTGGCCAAATTTTAAAAATCAAAAATGGACAAATTGACCCCCCTATAACTTTTGAAAATGACTATATATTTGGGTGTTCCAGTGTCACACTCATGTTCAGGAGCCCAAAATTAGTGGGTTTGCTTAATTCCAGGTCATCTCATGAATTTCCGTGACCCTCTCCCACTACCTCGAAAACCCTAAAAATCGATGTTTAACAAACTCACTCATCAGTTCTTATAATAAAACTTAAAGTGCCTGTATCTTTGCGCCTATTGAAGATAAATCAATTCTGATTTTATATTCGTGTTCAGCGAGGTCTAAATGATTAGAATTGATATTTTCGGGAGTTCTTGGGAAATATAAATTGCAAGTTGAGTTTTGGCGGGGAAGGGTCGGCTCCAGGGCCAAATTATAAAAATCAAAAAATGGCAAAATGACCACCCTATAACTTTTGAAAATGACTATATATCTGGTGTTCCGGTGTCACACTCTTGATCAGGAGCCCAAATTAGTGGGTTTGCTTAATTCCAGGTCATCTCATGAATTTCCGTGACCCTCTCCCGCTGCCTTGAAAACCCTAAAAATCGATGTTTAACACACTGACTCATCAGTTTTTATAATAAAACTTAGAGTGCCTGTATCTTAGCGCGTTTTGAAGATAAATTAATTCTGATTTTATATTCGTGTTCAGGGAGGTCTAAATGACCAGAATTGATATTATCGAGAGATTTTAAGAAATAAAAATTGCAAGTTGAGTTTTGCCGGGGAAAGGTTCGGCTCCTGGGCCAAATTTTAAAAATCAAAAAATGGACAAATTGACCCCCCCATAACTTCTGAAAATGACTTTATATTTGGTGTTCCAGTGTCACACTCTTGATCAGGAGCACAAAATTAGTGGGTTTGCTTAATTCCAGGTCATCTCATGAATTTCCGTGACCCTCTCCCGCTGCCTTGAAAACCCTAAAAATCGATGTTTAACACACTGACTCATCAGTTTTTATAATAAAACTTAGAGTGCCTGTATCTTAGCGCGTTTTGAAGATAAATTAATTCTGATTTTATATTCGTGTTCAGGGAGGTCTAAATGACCAGAATTGATATTATCGAGAGATTTTAAGAAATAAAAATTGCAAGTTGAGTTTTGCCAGGGAAAGGTTCGGCTCCTGGGCCAAATTTTAAAAATCAAAAAATGGACAAATTGACCCCCATATAACTTTTGAAAATGACTATATATCTGGTGTACCAGTGTCACACTCTTGTTCAGGAGCCCAAAATTAGTGGATTTGCTTAATTCCAGGCCATCTCATGAATTTCCGTAACCCTCTCACACTGCCTTAAAAACCCTAAAAATCAATGTTTAACACACTCACTCATCAGTTCTTACAACAAAACTTAAAAGGCCTGTATCTTTGCGCGTTTTGAAGATAAATTAATTCTGATTTTATATGTGTTCAGGGAGGTCTAAATGACCAGAAATGATATTATCGGGAGTATTTAAGAAATAAAAATTGCAAGTTGAGTTTTGCCAGGGAAAGGTTCGGCTCCTGGGCCAAATTTTAAAAATCAAAAAATGGACAAATTGACCCCCCTATAACTTTTGAAAATGACTATATATTTGGTGTTCCAGTGTCACACTCTTGTTCAGGAGCCAAAAATTAGTGGATTTGCTTAATTCCAGGTCATCTCAAGAATTTCCGTGACCCTCTCACACTGCCTCGAAAACCCTAAAAATCGATGTTTAACACACTCACTCATCAGTTCTAATAATAAAACTTAAAATGCCTGTATCTTTGCGCGATTCGAAGATAAATTAATTCTGATTTTATATTCGTGTTCAGGGAGGTCTAAATGACCAGAATTGATATTTTAGGGAGTTTTTAAGAAACAAAAATTACAAGTTGAGTTTTGCCGGGGAAAGGTTCAGCTCCTGGGCCAAATCTTAAAAATCAAAAATGGACAAATTGACCCCCCTATAACTTTTGAAAATGACTATATATTTGGTGTTCCAGTGTCACACTCATGTTCAGGAGCCCAAAATTAGTGGGTTTGCTTAATTCCAGGTCATCTCATGAATTTCCGTGACCCTCTCCCGCTGCCTCGAAAACCCTAAAAATCGATGTTTAACACACTCACTCATCAGTTCTTATAATAAAACTTAAAATGCCTGCATCTTTGCGCGATTCGAAGATAAATTAATTCTGATTTTATATTCGTGTTCAGGGAGGTCTAAATGACCAGAAATGATATTATAGGGAGTTTTTAAGAAATAAAAATTGCAAGTTGAGTTTTGCCAGGGAAAGGTTCGGCTCCTGGGCCAAATCTTAAAAATCAAAAATGGACAAATTGACCCCTATAACTTTTGAAAATGACTATATATTTGGTGTTCAAGTGTCACACTATTGATCAGGAGCCCAAAATTAGTGGATTTGCTTAATTCCAGGTCATCTCATGAATTTCAGTGACCCTCTCACGCTCCCTTGAAAACCCTAAAAATCGATGTTTAACACACTCACTCATCAGTTCTTATAATAAAACTTAAAATGCTTGTATCTTTGCGCGATTTGAAGATAAATTAATTCTGATTTTATATTCGTGTTAAGGGAGGTCTAAATGACCAGAATTGATATTATCGGGAGTATTTAAGAAATAAAAATTGCAAGTTGAGTTTTGCCGGGGAAAGGTTCGGCTCCTGGGCCAAATTTTAAAATCAAAAAATGGACAAATTGACCCCCCTATAAATTTTGAAAATGACTATATATTTGGTGTTCCAGTGTCACACTCTTGTTCAGAAGCCAAAAATTAGTGGATTTGCTTAATTCCAGGTCATCTCATGAATTTCGTAACCCTCTCCCGCTGCCTCGAAAACCCTAAAAATCGATGTTTAACACACTCACTCATCAGTTCTTATAATAAAACTTAAAATGCCTGTATCTTAGCGCGATTCGAAGATAAATTAATTCTGATTTTATATTCGTGTTCAGGGAGGTCTAAATGACCAGAATTGATATTATAGAGAGATTTTAAGAAATAAAAATTACAAGTTGAGTTTTGCCGGGGAAAGGTTCAGCTCCTGGGCCAAATCTTAAAAATCAAAAATGGACAAATTGACCCCCCTATAACTTTTGAAAATGACTATATATTTGGTGTTCCAGTGTCACACTCTTGTTCAGAAGCCCAAAATTAGTGGATTTGCTTAATTCCAGGTCATCTCAAGAATTTCGTAACCCTCTCCCGCTGCCTCGAAAAACCTAAAAATCGATGTTTAACACACTCACTCATCAGTTCTTATAATAAAACTTAAAATGGCTGTATCTTTGCGCGATTCGAAGAATTAATTCTGATTTTATATTCGTGTTAAGGGAGGTCTAAATGACCAGAATTGATATTTTAGGGAGTTTTTAAGAAATAAAAATTGCAAGTTGAGTTTTGCCGGGGAAAGGTTCGGCTCCTGGGCAAAATCTTAAAAATCAAAAATGGACAAATTGACCCCCCTATAACTTATGAAAATGACTATATATTTGGTGTTCCAGTGTCACACTCTTGTTCAGGAGCCCAGATTTAGTGGATTTGCTTAATTCCAGGTCATCACAAGAATTTCCGTGACCCTCTCCCGCTGTCGAAAACCCTAAAAATCGATGTTTAACACACTCACTCATCAGTTCTTATAATAAAACTTAAAATGCTTATATCTTTGCGCGATTTGAAGATAAATTAATTCTGATTTTATATTCGTGTTCAGGGAGGTCTTAATGACCAGAATTGATATTTTCGGGAGTTTTTAAGAAACAAAAATTACAAGTTGAGTTTTGCCGGGGAAAGGTTCAGCTCCTTGGCCAAATTTTAAAAATCAAAAATGGACAAATTGACCCCCCTATAACTTTTGAAAATGACTATATATTTGGTGTTCCAGTGTCACACTCTTGTTCAGGAGCCCAAATTTAGTGGATTTGCTTAATTCCAGGTCATCTCAAGAATTTCCGTGACCCTCTCCCTCTGCCTCGAAAACCCTAAAAATCGATGTTTAACACACTCACTCATCAGTTCTTATAATAAAACTTAAAATGGCTGTATCTTTGCACGATTTGAAGATAAATTAATTCTGATTTTATATTCGTGTTCAGGGAGGTCTAAATGACCAGAATTGATATTTTCGGGAGTTTTTAAGGAAATATTAATTGCAAGTTGAGTTTTTCCGGGGAAAGGTTCGGCTCCAGGGCCAAATTTTGAAAACTCAAAAATGGACAAAATGACCCCCTATAACTTTTGAAAATGACTATATTTGGTGTTCCAGTGTCACACTCTTGTTCAGGAGCCCAAATTTAGTGGATTTGCTTAATTCCAGGTCATCTCAAGAATTTCCGTGACCCTCTCCCTCTGCCTCGAAAACCCTAAAAATCGATGTTTAACACACTCACTCATCAGTTCTTATAATAAAACTTAAAATGGCTGTATCTTTGCACGATTTGAAGATAAATTAATTCTGATTTTATATTCGTGTTCAGGGAGGTCTAAATGACCAGAATTGATATTTTCGGGAGTTTTTAAGAAATAAAAATTGTAAGTTGAGTTTTGCCGGGGAAAGGTTCGGCTCCTGGGCCAAATTTTAAAAATCAAAAAATGGACAAATTGACGCCCCTATAACTTTTGAAAATGACTATATATTTGGTGTTCCAGTGTCACACTCTTGTTCAGGAGCCCAAATTTAGTGGATTTGCTTAATTCCAGGTCATCTCAAGAATTTTCGTGACCCTCTCCCGCTGCCTCGAAATACCTAAAAATCGATGTTTAACACACTCACTCATCAGTTCTTATAATAAAACTTAAAATGCCTGCATCTTTGCGCGTTTTGAAGATAAATTAATTCTGATTTTATATTCGTGTTCAGGGAGGTCTAAATGACCAGAAATGATATTATCGGGAGTTTTTAAGAAATAAAAATTGCAAGTTGAGTTTTGGCAGGGAAAGGTTCGGCTCCTGGGCCAAATTTTAAAAATCAAAAAATGGACAAATTGACCCCCCTATAACTTTTGAAAATGACTATATATTTGGTGTTCCAGTGTCACACTCTTGTTCAGGAGCCCAAATTTAGTGGATTTGCTTAATTCCAGGTCATCTCAAGAATTTTCGTGACCCTCTCCCGCTGCCTCGAAATACCTAAAAATCGATGTTTAACACACTCACTCATCAGTTCTTATAATAAAACTTAAAATGGCTGTATCTTGCGCGATTTGAAGATAAATTAATTCTGATTTTATATTCGTGTTCAGGGAGGTCTTAATGACCAGAATTGATATTTTCGGGAGTTTTTAAGAAACAAAAATTACAAGTTGAGTTTTGCCGGGGAAAGGTTCAGCTCCTTGGCCAAATTTTAAAAATCAAAAATGGACAAATTGACCCCCCTATAACTTTTGAAAATGACTATATATTTGGTGTTCCAGTGTCACACTCTTGTTCAGGAGCCCAAATTTAGTGGATTTGCTTAATTCCAGGTCATCTCAAGAATTTTCGTGACCCTCTCCCGCTGCCTCGAAAACCCTAAAAATCGATGTTTAACACACTCACTCATCAGTTCTTATAATAAAACTTAAAATGGCTGTATCTTTGCGCGATTCGAAGATAAATTAATTCTGATTTTATATTCGTGTTCAGGGAGGTCTAAATGACCAGAATTGATATTTTAGGGAGTTTTTAAGAAATAAAAATTGCAAGTTGAGTTTTGCCGGGGAAAGGTTCGGCTCCTGGGCCAAATCTTAAAAATCAAAAATGGACAAATTGACCCCCCTATAACTTTTGAAAATGACTATATATTTGGTGTTCCAGTGTCACACTCTTGTTCAGGAGCCCAAATTTAGTGGATTTGCTTAATTCCAGGTCATCTCAAGAATTTTCGTGACCCTCTCCCGCTGCCTCGAAATACCTAAAAATCGATGTTTAACACACTCACTCATCAGTTCTTATAATAAAACTTAAAATGGCTGTATCTTTGCGCGATTTGAAGATAAATTAATTCTGATTTTATATTCGTGTTTAAGGAGGTCTAAATGACCAGAATTGATATTTTCGGGAGTTTTTAAGAAATAAAAATTGCAAGTTGAGTTTTGCCGGGGAAAGGTTCGGCTCCTGGCCAAATTTTAAAAATCAAAAAATGGACAAATTGACCCCCCTATAACTTTTGAAAATGACTATATATTTGGTGTTCCAGTGTCACACTCATGTTCAGGAGCCCAAAATTAGTGGGTTTGCTTAATTCCAGGTCATCTCATGAATTTCCGTGACCCTCTCCCGCTGCCTCGAAAACCCTAAAAATCGATGTTTAACACACTCACTCATCAGTTCTTATAATAAAACTTAAAATGGCTGTATCTTTGCGCGATTCGAAGATAAATTAATTCTGATTTTATATTCGTGTTCAGGGAGGTCTAAATGACCAGAATTGATATTTTAGGGAGTTTTTAAGAAATAAAAATTGCAAGTTGAGTTTTGCCGGGGAAAGGTTCGGCTCCTGGGCCAAATCTTAAAAATCAAAAAATGGACAAATTGACCCCCCTATAACTTTTGAAAATGACTATATATTTGGTGTTCCAGTGTCACACTCTTGTTCAGGAGCCCAAATTTAGTGGATTTGCTTAATTCCAGGTCATCTCAAGAATTTTCGTGACCCTCTCCCGCTGCCTCGAAAACCCTAAAAATCGATGTTTAACACACTCACTCATCAGTTCTTATAATAAAACTTAAAATGGCTGTATCTTTGCGCGATTCGAAGATAAATTAATTCTGATTTTATATTCGTGTTCAGGGAGGTCTAAATGACCAGAATTGATATTTTAGGGAGTTTTTAAGAAATAAAAATTGCAAGTTGAGTTTTGCCGGGGAAAGGTTCGGCTCCTGGGCCAAATCTTAAAAATCAAAAATGGACAAATTGACCCCCTATAACTTTTGAAAATGACTATATATTTGGTGTTCCAGTGTCACACTCTTGTTCAGGAGCCAAAAATTAGTGGATTCGCTTAATTCCAGGTCATCTCATGAATTTCCGTGACCCTCTCACACTTCCTTGAAAACCCTAAAAATCGATGTTTAACACACTCACTCATCAGTTCTTATAATAAAACTTAATTGGCTGTATCTTTGCGCGATTTGAAGATAAATTAATTCTGATTTTATATTCGTGTTCAGGGAGGTCTAAATGACCAGAATTGATGTTTTCGGGAGTTTTAAAGAAATAAAAATTGTAAGTTGAGTTTTGCCGGGGAAAGGTTCGGCTCCTGGGCCAAATTTTAAAAATCAAAAAATGGACAAATTGACGCCCCTATAACTTTTGAAAATGACTATATATTTGGTGTTCCAGTGTCACACTCTTGTTCAGGAGCCCAAATTTAGTGGATTTGCTTAATTCCAGGTCATCTCAAGAATTTTCGTGACCCTCTCCCGCTGCCTCGAAATACCTAAAAATCGATGTTTAACACACTCACTCATCAGTTCTTATAATAAAACTTAAAATGGCTGTATCTTTGCGCGATTTGAAGATAAATTAATTCTGATTTTATATTCGTGTTCAGGGAGGTCTAAATGACCAGAATTGATATTTTCGGGGGTTTTTAAGAAATAAAAATTGTAAGTTGAGTTTTGCCGGGGAAAGGTTCTGCTCCTGGGCCAAATTTTAAAAATCAAAAAATGGACAAATTGACCCCCCTATAACTTTTGAAAATGACTATATATCTGGTGTTCCAGTGTCACACTCTTGATCAGGACCCAAATTTAGTGGATTTGCTTAATTCCAGGTCATCTCATGAATTTCCTTGACCCTCACCCACTGCCTTGAAAACCCTAAAAATCGATGTTTAACACACTCACTCATCAGTTCTTATAATAAAACTTAAGATGGCTGTATCTTTGCGCGCTTTTGAAGATAAATTAATTCTGATTTTATATTCGTGTTCAGCGAGGTCTAAATGACCAGAATTGATATTTTCGGGAGTTTTTAAGAAATAAAAATTGCAAGTTGAGTTTTTCCGGGGATAGGTTCGGCTCCTGGGCCAAATTTAAAGAATAGGAAAATGGACAAAAAGACCCCCCTATAACTTTTGAAAATGACTATATATTTGGTGTTCCAGTGTCACACTCTTGTTCAGGAGCCCAAATTTAGTGGATTTGCTTAATTCCAGGTCATCTCAAGAATTTTCGTGACCCTCTCCCGCTGCCTCGAAATACCTAAAAATCGATGTTTAACACACTCACTCATCAGTTCTTATAATAAAACTTAAAATGGCTGTATCTTTGCGCGATTTGAAGATAAATTAATTCTGATTTTATATTCGTGTTCAGCGAGGTCTAATTGACAAGAATTGATATTTTCGGGAGTTGTTGGGAAATATAAATTGCAATTTGAGTTTTGCCGGGGAAAGGTTCGGCTCCTGGGCCAAATTTTAAAAATCAAAAAATGGACAAATTGACCCCCCTATAACTTTTGAAAATGACTATATATTTGGTGTTCCAGTGTCACACTCTTGTTCAGGAGCCCAAATTTAGTGGATTTGCTTAATTCCAGGTCATCTCAAGAATTTCCGTGACCCTCTCCCTCTGCCTCGAAAACCCTAAAAATCGATGTTTAACACACTCACTCATCAGTTCTTATAATAAAACTTAAAATGGCTGTATCTTTGCACGATTTGAAGATAAATTAATTCTGATTTTATATTCGTGTTCAGGGAGGTCTAAATGACCAGAATTGATATTTTCGGGAGTTTTAAGAAATAAAAATTGCAAGTTGAGTATTGCCGGGGAAAGGTTCGGCTCCTAGGCCAAATTTTAAAAATCAAAAAATGGACAAATTGACGCCTATATATCTTTTGAAAATGACTATATATTTGGTGTTCCAGTGTCACACTCTTGTTCAGGAGCCCAAATTTAGTGGATTTGCTTAATTCCAGGTCATCTCAAGAATTTTCGTGACCCTCTCCCGCTGCCTCGAAAACCCTAAAAATCGATGTTTAACACACTCACTCATCAGTTCTTATAATAAAACTTAAAATGGCTGTATCTTTGCGCGATTCGAAGATAAATTAATTCTGATTTTATATTCGTGTTCAGGGAGGTCTAAATGACCAGAATTGATATTTTAGGGAGTTTTTAAGAA
This sequence comes from Oxytricha trifallax, assembly GCA_000711775.1. Lineage (NCBI taxonomy): Eukaryota > Ciliophora > Spirotrichea > Sporadotrichida > Oxytrichidae > Oxytricha > Oxytricha trifallax. Next base: position 16,957 of record ARYC01021723.1, read on the forward strand.
ATAAAAATTGCAAGTTGAGTTTTGCCGGGGAAAGGTTCGGCTCCTGGGCCAAATCTTAAAAATCAAAAATGGACAAATTGACGCCTATATATCTTTTGAAAATGACTATATTTGGTGTTCCAGTGTCACACTCTTGTTCAGGAGCCCAAATTTAGTGGATTTGCTTAATTCCAGGTCATCTCAAGAATTTCCGTGACCCTCTCCCTCTGCCTCGAAAACCCTAAAAATCGATGTTTAACACACTCACTCATCAGTTCTTATAATAAAACTTAAAATGGCTGTATCTTTGCACGATTTGAAGATAAATTAATTCTGATTTTATATTCGTGTTCAGGGAGGTCTAAATGACCAGAATTGATATTTTCGGGAGTTTTTAAGAAATAAAAATTGCAAGTTGAGTATTGCCGGGGAAAGGTTCGGCTCCTAGGCCAAATTTTAAAAATCAAAAAATGGACAAATTGACGCCTATATATCTTTTGAAAATGACTAAATATTTGGTGTTCCAGTGTCACACTCTTGTTCAGGAGCCCAAATTTAGTGGATTTGCTTAATTCCAGTC
>ARYC01021724.1:0-10457 GCA_000711775.1 Oxytricha trifallax
CAAGTGTCACACTCTTGTTCAGGAGCCCAAAATTAGTGGATTTGCTTAATTCCAGGTCATCTCATGAATTTCCGTGACCCTCTCACACTTCACTGCCTTGAAAACCCTAAAAATCGATGTTTAACACACTCACTCATCAGTTCTTATAATAAAACTTAGAATGCCTGTATCTTTGCGGGTTTTGAAGATAAATTAATTCTGATTTTATATTCGTGTTCAGGGAGGTCTTAATGACCAGAATTGATATTTTCGGGAGTTTTTAAGAAACAAAAATTACAAGTTGAGTTTTGCCGGGGAAAGGTTCAGCTCCTTGGCCAAATTTTAAAAATCAAAAATGGACAAATTGACCCCCCTATAACTTTTGAAAATGACTATATATTTGGTGTTCCAGTGTCACACTCTTGTTCAGGAGCCCAAATTTAGTGGATTTGCTTAATTCCAGGTCATCTCAAGAATTTTCGTGACCCTCTCCCGCTGCCTCGAAATACCTAAAAATCGATGTTTAACACACTCACTCATCAGTTCTTATAATAAAACTTAAAATGGCTGTATCTTTGCGCGATTTGAAGATAAATTAATTCTGATTTTATATTCGTGTTCAGGGAGGTCTAAATGACCAGAATTGATATTATCGGGAGTATTTAAGAAATAAAAATTGCAAGTTGAGTTTTGCCGGGGAAAGGTTCGGCTCCTGGGCCAAATTTTAAAAATCAAAAAATGGACAAATTGACCCCCTAATAAGATGTGGTTTTTGTGTTTTTTTGGATAACTTTGTGAAATATATATGTACTATATATTGAGTGTCACACTCTTGTTCAGGAGCCCAAATTTAGTGGATTTGCTTAATTCCAGGTCATCTCAAGAATTTCCGTGACCCTCTCCCTCTGCCTCGAAAACCCTAAAAATCGATGTTTAACACACTCACTCATCAGTTCTTATAATAAAACTTAAAATGGCTGTATCTTTGCACGATTTGAAGATAAATTAATTCTGATTTTATATTCGTGTTCAGGGAGGTCTAAATGACCAGAATTGATATTTTCGGGAGTTTTTAGGAAATATAAATTGCAAGTTGAGTTTTGCCGGGGAGGGTTCGGCTCCTGGGCCAATTTTTAAAATCAAAAAATGGACAAATTGACCCCCCTATAACTTTTGAAAATGACTATATATTTGGTGTTCCAGTGTCACACTCTTGTTCAGGAGCCCAAATTTAGTGGATTTGCTTAATTCCAGGTCATCTCAAGAATTTCCGTGACCCTCTCCCTCTGCCTCGAAAACCCTAAAAATCGATGTTTAACACACTCACTCATCAGTTCTGATAATAAAACTTAAAATGCCTGTATCTTTGCGCGATTTTAAGATAAATTAATTCTGATTTTATTTTCGTTTTCATGGAGGTCTAAATGACCAGAATTGATATTTTCAGGAGTTTTTAAGAAATAAAAATTCCAAGTTGAGTTTTGCAAGGGAAAGGTTCGGCTCCTGGGCCAAATTATAAAAATCAAAAAATGGAAAAATTGACGCCCCTATAACTTTTGAAAATGACTATAAATTTGGTGTTCCAGTGTCACACTCTTGTTCAGAGGAGCCCAAATTTAGTGGATTTGCTTAATTCCAGGTCATCTCAAGAATTTTCGTGACCCTCTCCCGCTGCCTCGAAAACCCTAAAAATCGATGTTTAACACACTCACTCATCAGTTCTTATAATAAAACTTAAAATGGCTGTATCTTTGCGCGATTCGAAGATAAATTAATTCTGATTTTATATTCGTGTTCAGGGAGGTCTAAATGACCAGAATTGATATTTTAGGGAGTTTTTAAGAAATAAAAATTGCAAGTTGAGTTTTGCCGGGGAAAGGTTCGGCTCCTGGGCCAAATCTTAAAAATCAAAAATGGACAAATTGACCGCCCCTATAACTTTTGAAAATGACTATATATTTGGTGTTCCAGTGTCACACTCTTGTTCAGGAGCCCAAATTTAGTGGATTTGCTTAATTCCAGGTCATCTCAAGAATTTTCGTGACCCTCTCCCGCTGCCTCGAAATACCTAAAAATCGATGTTTAACACACTCACTCATCAGTTCTTATAATAAAACTTAAAATGGCTGTATCTTTGCGCGATTTGAAGATAAATTAATTCTGATTTTATATTCGTGTTCAGGGAGGTCTTAATGACCAGAATTGATATTTTCGGGAGTTTTTAAGAAACAAAAATTACAAGTTGAGTTTTGCCGGGGAAAGGTTCAGCTCCTTGGCCAAATTTTAAAAATCAAAAATGGACAAATTGACCCCCCTATAACTTTTGAAAATGACTATATATTTGGTGTTCCAGTGTCACACTCTTGTTCAGGAGCCCAAATTTAGTGGATTTGCTTAATTCCAGGTCATCTCAAGAATTTCCGTGACCCTCTCCCTCTGCCTCGAAAACCCTAAAAATCGATGTTTAACACACTCACTCATCAGTTCTTATAATAAAACTTAAAATGGCTGTATCTTTGCACGATTTGAAGATAAATTAATTCTGATTTTATATTCGTGTTCAGGGAGGTCTAAATGACCAGAATTGATATTTTCGGGAGTTTTTAAGAAATAAAAATTGCAAGTTGAGTATTGCCGGGGAAAGGTTCGGCTCCTAGGCCAAATTTTAAAAATCAAAAAATGGACAAATTGACGCCTATATATCTTTTGAAAATGACTAAATATTTGGTGTTCCAGTGTCACACTCTTGTTCAGGAGCCCAAATTTAGTGGATTTGCTTAATTCCAGGTCATCTCAAGAATTTCCGTGACCCTCTCCCTCTGCCTCGAAAACCCTAAAAATCGATGTTTAACACACTCACTCATCAGTTCTTATAATAAAACTTAAAATGGCTGTATCTTTGCACGATTTGAAGATAAATTAATTCTGATTTTATATTCGTGTTCAGGGAGGTCTAAATGACCAGAATTGATATTTTCGGGAGTTTTTAAGAAATAAAAATTGCAAGTTGAGTTTTGCCGGGGAAAGGTTCGGCTCCTGGGCAAAATTTTAAAAATCAAAAACTGGACAAATTGACCCCCCTATAACTTATGAAAATGACTATATATTTGGTGTTCCAGTGTCACACTCTTGTTCAGGAGCCCAAATTTAGTGGATTTGCTTAATTCCAGGTCATCTCAAGAATTTCCGTGACCCTCTCCCTCTGCCTCGAAAACCCTAAAAATCGATGTTTAACACACTCACTCATCAGTTCTTATAATAAAACTTAAAATGGCTGTATCTTTGCACGATTTGAAGATAAATTAATTCTGATTTTATATTCGTGTTCAGGGAGGTCTAAATGACCAGAATTGATATTTTCGGGAGTTTTTAAGAAATAAAAATTGCAAGTTGAGTTTTGCCGGGGAAAGGTTCGGCTCCTGGGCAAAATTTTAAAAATCAAAAACTGGACAAATTGACCCCCCTATAACTTATGAAAATGACTATATATTTGGTGTTCCAGTGTCACACTCTTGTTCAGGAGCCCAAATTTAGTGGATTTGCTTAATTCCAGGTCATCTCAAGAATTTCCGTGACCCTCTCCCTCTGCCTCGAAAACCCTAAAAATCGATGTTTAACACACTCACTCATCAGTTCTTATAATAAAACTTAAAATGGCTGTATCTTTGCACGATTTGAAGATAAATTAATTCTGATTTTATATTCGTGTTCAGGGAGGTCTAAATGACCAGAATTGATATTTTCGGGAGTTTTTAAGAAATAAAAATTGCAAGTTGAGTATTGCCGGGGAAAGGTTCGGCTCCTAGGCCAAATTTTAAAAATCAAAAAATGGACAAATTGACGCCTATATATCTTTTGAAAATGACTAAATATTTGGTGTTCCAGTGTCACACTCTTGTTCAGGAGCCCAAATTTAGTGGATTTGCTTAATTCCAGGTCATCTCAAGAATTTCCGTGACCCTCTCCCTCTGCCTCGAAAACCCTAAAAATCGATGTTTAACACACTCACTCATCAGTTCTTATAATAAAACTTAAAATGGCTGTATCTTTGCACGATTTGAAGATAAATTAATTCTGATTTTATATTCGTGTTCAGGGAGGTCTAAATGACCAGAATTGATATTTTCGGGAGTTTTTAAGAAACAAAAATTACAAGTTGAGTTTTGCCGGGGAAAGGTTCAGCTCCTTGGCCAAATTTTAAAAATCAAAAATGGACAAATTGACCCCCCTATAACTTTTGAAAATGACTATATATTTGGTGTTCCAGTGTCACACTCTTGTTCAGGAGCCCAAATTTAGTGGATTTGCTTAATTCCAGGTCATCTCAAGAATTTCCGTGACCCTCTCCCTCTGCCTCGAAAACCCTAAAAATCGATGTTTAACACACTCACTCATCAGTTCTTATAATAAAACTTAAAATGGCTGTATCTTTGCACGATTTGAAGATAAATTAATTCTGATTTTATATTCGTGTTCAGGGAGGTCTAAATGACCAGAATTGATATTTTCGGGAGTTTTTTAAGAAATAAAAATTGTAAGTTGAGTTTTGCCGGGGAAAGGTTCTGCTCCTGGGCCAAATTTTAAAAATCAAAAAATGGACAAATTGATCCCCCTATAGCTTTGAAAATGACTATATATTTGGTGTTCCAGTGTCACACTCTTGTTCAGGAGCCCAAATTTAGTGGATTTGCTTAATTCCAGGTCATCTCAAGAATTTTCGTGACCCTCTCCCGCTGCCTCGAAATACCTAAAAATCGATGTTTAACACACTCACTCATCAGTTCTTATAATAAAACTTAAAATGGCTGTATCTTTGCGCGATTTGAAGATAAATTAATTCTGATTTTATATTCGTGTTCAGCGAGGTCAAAATGACCAGAATTGATATTTTCGGGAGTTTTTGGGAAATATAAATTGCAAGTTGAGTTTTGCCGGGGAAAGGTTCGGCTCCACGGCCAAATTTTAAAAATGGAAAAATGGACAAAATGACCCCCCTATAACTTTTGAAAATGACTATATATTTGGTGTTCCAGTGTCACACTCTTGTTCAGGAGCCCAAATTTAGTGGATTTGCTTAATTCCAGGTCATCTCAAGAATTTCCGTGACCCTCTCCTCCCGCTGCCTCGAAAACCCTAAAAATCGATGTTTAACACACTCACTCATCAGTTCTTATAATAAAACTTAAAATGGCTGTATCTTTGCGCGATTCGAAGATAAATTAATTCTGATTTTATATTCGTGTTCAGGGAGGTCTAAATGACCAGAATTGATATTTTAGGGAGTTTTTAAGAAATAAAAATTGCAAGTTGAGTTTTGCCGGGGAAAGGTTCGGCTCCTGGGCCAAATCTTAAAAATCAAAAATGGACAAATTGACCCCGCTATAACTTTTGAAAATGACTATATATTTGGTGTTCCGGTGTCGCAATCTGTAACAGGAGCCCAAATTTAGTGGATTTGCTTAATTCCAGGTCATCTCATGAATTTCCGTGACCCTCTCCCGCTGCCTCGAAAACCCTAAAAATCGATGTTTAACACACTCACTCATCAGTTCTTATAATAAAACTTAAAATGGCTGTATCTTTGCGCGATTCGAAGATAAATTAATTCTGATTTTATATTCGTGTTCAGGGAGGTCTAAATGACCAGAATTGATATTTTAGGGAGTTTTTAAGAAATAAAAATTGCAAGTTGAGTTTTGCCGGGGAAAGGTTCGGCTCCTGGGCCAAATCTTAAAAATCAAAAATGGACAAATTGACCCCCCTATAACTTTTGAAAATGACTATATATTTGGTGTTCCAGTGTCACACTCTTGTTCAGGAGCCCAAATTTAGTGGATTTGCTTAATTCCAGGTCATCTCAAGAATTTTCGTGACCCTCTCCCGCTGCCTCGAAATACCTAAAAATCGATGTTTAACACACTCACTCATCAGTTCTTATAATAAAACTTAAAATGGCTGTATCTTTGCGCGATTTGAAGATAAATTAATTCTGATTTTATATTCGTGTTCAGGGAGGTCTAAATGACCAGAATTGATGTTTTCGGGAGTTTTAAAGAAATAAAAATTGTAAGTTGAGTTTTGCCGGGGAAAGGTTCGGCTCCTGGGCCAAATTTTAAAAATCAAAAAATGGACAAATTGACGCCCCTATAACTTTTGAAAATGACTATATATTTGGTGTTCCAGTGTCACACTCTTGTTCAGGAGCCCAAATTTAGTGGATTTGCTTAATTCCAGGTCATCTCAAGAATTTTCGTGACCCTCTCCCGCTGCCTCGAAATACCTAAAAATCGATGTTTAACACACTCACTCATCAGTTCTTATAATAAAACTTAAAATGGCTGTATCTTTGCGCGATTTGAAGATAAATTAATTCTGATTTTATATTCGTGTTCAGGGAGGTCTAAATGACCAGAATTGATGTTTTCGGGAGTTTTAAAGAAATAAAAATTGTAAGTTGAGTTTTGCCGGGGAAAGGTTCGGCTCCTGGGCCAAATTTTAAAAATCAAAAAATGGACAAATTGACGCCCCTATAACTTTTGAAAATGACTATATATTTGGTGTTCCAGTGTCACACTCTTGTTCAGGAGCCCAAATTTAGTGGATTTGCTTAATTCCAGGTCATCTCAAGAATTTCCGTGACCCTCTCCCTCTGCCTCGAAAACCCTAAAAATCGATGTTTAACACACTCACTCATCAGTTCTTATAATAAAACTTAAAATGGCTGTATCTTTGCACGATTTGAAGATAAATTAATTCTGATTTTATATTCGTGTTCAGGGAGGTCTAAATGACCAGAATTGATATTTTCGGGAGTTTTTAAGAAATAAAAATTGCAAGTTGAGTATTGCCGGGGAAAGGTTCGGCTCCTAGGCCAAATTTTAAAAATCAAAAAATGGACAAATTGACGCCTATATATCTTTTGAAAATGACTAAATATTTGGTGTTCCAGTGTCACACTCTTGTTCAGGAGCCCAAATTTAGTGGATTTGCTTAATTCCAGGTCATCTCAAGAATTTCCGTGACCCTCTCCCTCTGCCTCGAAAACCCTAAAAATCGATGTTTAACACACTCACTCATCAGTTCTTATAATAAAACTTAAAATGGCTGTATCTTTGCACGATTTGAAGATAAATTAATTCTGATTTTATATTCGTGTTCAGGGAGGTCTAAAAGGGGGGGGGGGGGGGGGGGGGGGGGGACGCAGAATTGATATTTTCGGGAGTTTTTAAGAAATAAAAATTGCAAGTTGAGTATTGCCGGGGAAAGGTTCGGCTCCTAGGCCAAATTTTAAAAATCAAAAAATGGACAAATTGACGCCTATATATCTTTTGAAAATGACTAAATATTTGGTGTTCCAGTGTCACACTCTTGTTCAGGAGCCCAAATTTAGTGGATTTGCTTAATTCCAGGTCATCTCATGAATTTCTGTGACCCTCTCCCGCTGCCTCGAAATCTCTAAAAATCGATGTTTAACACACTCACTCATCAGTTCTTATAATAAAACTTAAAATGCCTGTATCTTTGCGCGATTTGAAGATAAATTTATTCTGATTTTATATTCGTGTTCAGGGAGGTCTAAATGACCAGAATTGATGTTTTCGGGAGTTTTAAAGAAATAAAAATTGTAAGTTGAGTTTTGCCGGGGAAAGGTTCGGCTCCTGGGCCAAATTTTAAAAATCAAAAAATGGACAAATTGACGCCCCTATAACTTTTGAAAATGACTATATATTTGGTGTTCCAGTGTCACACTCTTGTTCAGGAGCCCAAATTTAGTGGATTTGCTTAATTCCAGGTCATCTCAAGAATTTTCGTGACCCTCTCCCGCTGCCTCGAAATACCTAAAAATCGATGTTTAACACACTCACTCATCAGTTCTTATAATAAAACTTAAAATGGCTGTATCTTTGCGCGATTTGAAGATAAATTAATTCTGATTTTATATTCGTGTTCAGGGAGGTCTAAATGACCAGAATTGATATTATCGGGAGTTTTTAAGACATAAAAATTGCAAGTTGAGTTTTGCCGGGGAAAGGTTCGGCTCCTGGGCCAAATTTTAAAAATCAAAAAATGGACAAATTGACCCCCCTATAACTTTTGAAAATGACTATATATTTGGTGTTCCAGTGTCACACTCTTGTTCAGGAGCCCAAATTTAGTGGATTTGCTTAATTCCAGGTCATCTCAAGAATTTTCGTGACCCTCTCCCGCTGCCTCGAAAACCCTAAAAATCGATGTTTAACACACTCACTCATCAGTTCTTATAATAAAACTTAAAATGGCTGTATCTTTGCGCGATTCGAAGATAAATTAATTCTGATTTTATATTCGTGTTCAGGGAGGTCTAAATGACCAGAATTGATATTTTAGGGAGTTTTTAAGAAATAAAAATTGCAAGTTGAGTTTTGCCGGGGAAAGGTTCGGCTCCTGGGCCAAATTTAAAATTCAAAAACTGGACAAATTGACCCCCTATAACTTTTGAAAATGACTATATATTTGGTGTTCCAGTGTCACACTCTTGTTCAGGAGCCCAAATTTAGTGGATTTGCTTAATTCCAGGTCATCTCATGAATTTCCGTGACCCTCTCCCACTTCCTCGAAAACCCTAAAAATCAATGTTTAACACACTCACTCATCAGTTCTGATAATAAAACTTAAAATGCCTGTATCTTTGCGCGATTTTAAGATAAATTAATTCTGATTTTATTTTCGTTTTCATGGAGGTCTAAATGACCAGAATTGATATTTTCAGGAGTTTTTAAGAAATAAAAATTCCAAGTTGAGTTTTGCAAGGGAAAGGTTCGGCTCCTGGGCCAAATTATAAAAATCAAAAAATGGAAAAATTGACGCCCCTATAACTTTTGAAAATGACTATAAATTTGGTGTTCCAGTGTCACACTCTTGTTCAGGAGCCCAAATTTAGTGGATTTGCTTAATTCCAGGTCATCTCATGAATTTCCGTGACCCTCTCCCACTTCCTCGAAAACCCTAAAAATCGATGTTTAACACACTCACTCATCAGTTCTTATAATAAAACTTGAATTGGCTGTATCTCTGCGCGTTTTTAAGATAAATTATTTCTGATTTTATATTCGTGTTCAGCGAGGTCTAAATGACCAGAATTGATATTTCGGGAGTTTTTGGGAAATATAAATTGCAAGTTGAGTTTTGCCGGGGAAAGGTTCGGCTCCTGGGCCAAATTTTAAAAATCAAAAAATGGCAAATTGACCCCCCTATAACTTTTGAAAATGACTATATATTTGGTGTTCCAGTGTCACACTCTTGATCAGGAGCCCAAATTTAGTGGATTTGCTTAATTCCAGGTCATCTCATGATTTTCCGTGACCCTCTCCCGACGCCATGAAAACCCTAAAAATCGATGTTTAACACACTCACTCATCAGTTCTTATAATAAAACTTCAAATGGATATATCTTTGCGCGTTTTGAAGATAACTTAATTCTGATTTTATATTCGTGTTCAGCGAGGTCTAAATGAGTAGGATTGTAATTCTCCCGTGTTTTTGGGAAATATAAATTGCAAGTTGAGTTTTGCCGGGGAAAGGTTCGGCTCCTGGGCCAAATTTTAAAAATCAAAAAATGGACAAATTGACCCCCCTATAACTTTTGAAAATGACTATATATTTGGTGTTCCAGTGTCACACTCATGTTCAGGAGCCCAAAATTAGTGGGTTTGCTTAATTCCAGGTCATCTCATGAATTTCCGTGACCCTCTCCCGCTGCCTTGAAAACCCTAAAAATCGATGTTTAACACACTCACTCATCAGTTCTTATAATAAAACTTAGAATGCCTGAATCTTTGCGCGTTTTGAAGATAAATTAATTCTGATTTTATATTCGTGTTCAGCGAGGTCTAAATGACCAGAATTGATATCTTCGGGAGTTTTTGGGAAATATAACTTGCAAGTTGAGTTTTGCCTGGGAAAGGTTGTGCTCCTGGGCCAAATTTTAAAAATCAAAAAATGGACAAATTGACCCCCCTATAACTTTTGAAAATGACTATATATTTGGTGTTCCAGTGTCACACTCTTGTTCAGGAGCCCAAATTTAGTGGATTTGCTTAATTCCAGGTCATCTCAAGAATTTCCGTGACCCTCTCCCTCTGCCTCGAAAACCCTAAAAATCGATGTTTAACACACTCACTCATCAGTTCTTATAATAAAACTTAAAATGGCTGTATCTTTGCACGATTTGAAGATAAATTAATTCTGATTTTATATTCGTGTTCAGGGAGGTCTAAATGACCAGAATTGATATTTTCGGGAGTTTTTAAAGAAATAAAAATTGCAAGTTGAGTATTGCCGGGGAAAGGTTCGGCTCCTAGGCCAAATTTTAAAAATCAAAAAATGGACAAATTGACGCCTATATATCTTTTGAAAATGACTAAATATTTGGTGTTCCAGTGTCACACTCTTGTTCAGGAGCCCAAATTTAGTGGATTTGCTTAATTCCAGGTCATCCC
>ARYC01021725.1:0-14451 GCA_000711775.1 Oxytricha trifallax
TAAAGAGGTGCACTCTGGCAAAGCCAAGATATATTTCAAGCATGAAAAAGTGGATGGAAGGTACTAGTCTACAATTTGTATGAAGTCTTATACTCACTCTGCAAAAGTTAAGAAGCACATGCAAAAGCATCGCCTCAATGAGTTCTTGATTTAAGATAAAGAGAATTTAAAACTTGTGCCAGCTAAAAGAAAATTAAATACTATCGAGTCTTAAAGAGAGTTACAGGAGAAACTCAAGAGACAGAAAAGATAAGAATCGATGAACTAACCTGCAGGCAATACAATTCTAGCCTGCTTCTAAGCAAAAGCAATGAATATTCCTGCATTGAATGCAATTAATCTAAGTAATTGTATTGAGAATTATTTACATATAAGTGTTCCTAACAAAGCAAAGCTTATAGTGGTTGATGAGTATGCCTACAAGGTGTACCCTTTCAGCTATCTCCTTAAGAACGAGCAATACTAGAATGAATTTGCTAACGAATATATGATTCTTAGAGAGGCCTAGAGAAAAGATTGCAAGAAATTGCTTAAACTAGATGGTGTTATTTTAAGCTATGGTTTATCGCACTAAGACTTAAGAAACATGAAATGACTCTGAGAGAATACTTATATCATAACAGATACCCAGATGATTTGAATGATATACTATCAGATATGATAAAGGTTCAAGGAGTTGCATGAACTTGGATATGTTCATAGAGATTTGAAACCAGAAAATGTAATGCTGAACCTCTGTCCTTTAGAAGTCGTAGTTATTGATTTCAATAGAGCCTTAAAATAAGAGATAGTAACTTTAGCAAAGGTTCTTGGCACTCCTGGCTACTTCCCAATAAGAGAAAAGTGGACGAATGGATCAGTTTAGTGGGATCTATGAGCAGTAGCTGCTATAATTTTAGAGAGTGACATGGAATGCATGTCTAACTATGGTACCAAATAAGAGAAATAATCAATAGTTTAGCCATTAAGCATATAAAGCAGAACGATATCTGCAAAGAAATCAAACAGATTGTAGACATGATAATTGTAAGAGCACCATCATATCCAAGATAATCCTTAGACGATTTACTTGAACCACTACAGAGAGCAAGATTCAAGAGATACAATAAAGACAAGCAGATAAAATTTGTTTGAGTTAAATCGCGTAATAATCATTGAATATACTTAAAATTCACATAAAACCTGCATTTTCTCTACTAACCCCAATAAGACCCCAACAATATCCTAGAAATCAAAGCACTTATAAACCTCACTAAGGGGTTTTGGGGTTTTGAATATTAATCATTTAAATTCAAAGTTCTTTTATTTTAATTTGATGAATTTATACCCATCAATCATAAAAGTTGAAATTAACATATAGTTTGTTTTTCAAACGTTTGATAAATGTTTTCAATAAATAATTTATATAAACGGTTGGCAGTATAGCTTCATCTTGAAAAGATTAACAATTAAAAAAAGGATTTTGATTTAGAAAAATAGTAGGAGTAAGGTTTTTGGGGTTTCCCTATATTGATTTAGAAAAATAGTAGATGCGGGGATTTTAGGGTTTCCCTAAAAATATTGTTATTTATTCTAATTTATAAAGATATCTTTTCATCATAATTACGAATAATATTAGTTTATATTCATAATATTAATATTGATAAAATGCAAACTTCAGTTTTTATTTATTATTTAATATACAAAAACTGTCATATATTATAATTTTGCAAATTAAAGAACATTCATTAAATTAAAAAAAAAATAATAAATAATTAAAAAAATAAATCTAAATATATTCTGTTATTTCAGAACTTAAAATTTAAATTTATTTTGATTAATTTATGATCGATTCTTTATAACAAAATATAAATAATAATTATTGTCCATAACTTTTAAGCTTCTCTTTTTCTTGTAAATTAAAAAAAACGTAAGCTACGCAAATTCACGGCTTTTATAGCCAAGCATTAAAAACAAAGATCTGTGTAGTTTCACGCTTATCGAGTGACTACATTATGTTCAAGTCGTTCGTAAATAAACTAAATCAAGTTTCTATAATCGTGACTGGCATTCGGAATTCACATTTTTAAGAAAAATAATAAAATAAATCTCACCAGATTTTAATGACTATGGCTATATTCTGTACATTTGTCAGAGGTCGCGGTGGACTACATCTCATAAAATTAGCATAGCAATGTTTATGACTTTAAAAGATATGCAATTGGATTTGAATATTAGGACTTCGATGAAACTCTCAAAAGGATACTTCTCTACTAAGCAATATAGAAATGTATATATTTATAATTGTTCGAAGTAAAAGTGTCTTTAAATAATAAGAATGCTATTTTTCATTTATAAATTGCTACAAGCCATAATTTTCTTCTAAGCTTCAAATTTAGATGATTTCTAGAAATCCAAAGCACGAAAACTTATTTTGAATTCAGTTCTTACAGATTTAATCATCACATAGAAGTTTGACTTTGACGAGAGATCAAAGCAAATTTTCATATGTAAAAATAAATTCAAATCTGCCATTTTTTCAAAATTTAACATAAAATTTCAATTTAACTCAATAAATTTTAAGGTCATTTGATGATTTCTACAATCGCAAAGCTAGAAATTTACAGTAATCTCTATCGCAACTTGAAATTTATTTTTTGTTATGAAACCTTATGCTGGAATTGTCAAAGAAAAAAGTTTTATGATATGAGAAAGCATCGAAAAATGCATTAAATTCTATCCTTGTCAAGCAACTAAATAAATAAAAAGAAATGCTATAACTCAAATTCGGAATATTTATTTGAAATACATCGAATTTAATAAAATTTAATCTCAATTGTTGCAAGCTTGAAGATATTTAAATATTCAAAGAACGAAAAAACCTCGAATGAACACATTTAAAAAACACATTATTAATGAGACTTAAGTTGCTTCACATAAACTTAATTGTTAGATTTAAAAGTTTCTATGAAGGATTTGTATGTCATTTTCCAAATCAATATTGTTTCGAGCTATGATTTCCTTCTTAGCTTCAAATTTAGGTGATCCAAGGTACGACACTTTTAAATAAACACTTTCTTAAAGTTTATTAACAATATAAGAAAAATCATTAAACATTCTTATGAAACGTATGCATAAAATTTGTAAGTTTTGAGCTCATCTATCCTTAGACTGAATTCCGGGTGACGCCAATTCACGGCTTTTATAGCCAAGCATTTAAAACAAAGATCTGTGTAGTTTCACGCTTATCGAGTGTCTACATTATGTTCAAGTCGTTCGTAAATAAACTAAATCAAGTTTCAATAATCGTGACTGGCATTCGGAATTCACATTTTTAAGAAAAATAATAAAATAAATCTCACCAGATTTAAATGACTGTGGCTATATTCTGTACATTTGTCAGAGGTCCCGGTGGACTACATCTCATAAAATTAGCATAGCAATGTTTATGACTTTAAAAGATATGCAATTGGATTTGAATATTAGGACTTCGATGAAACTCTCAAAAGGATACTTCTCTACTAAGCAATATAGAAATGTATATATTTATAATTGTTCGAAGTAAAAGTGTCTTTAATTAATAAGAATGCCATTTTTCATTTATAAATTGCTACAAGCCATAATTTTCTTCTAAGCTTCAAATTTAGATGATTTCTAGAAATCCAAAGCACGAAAACTTAATTTAAATTCAGTTCTTACAGATTTAATCAACACATAGAAGTTTGACTTTGACGAGAGATCAAAGCAAATTTTCATATGTAAAAATAAATTCAAATCTGCCATTTTTTCAAAATTTAACATAAAATTTCAATTTAACTCAATAAATTTAAAGGTCATTTGATGATTTCTACAATCGCAAAGCTAGAAATTTACACTAATCTCTATCACAACTTGAAATTTATTTTTTGTTATGAAACCTTATGCTGGAATTGTCAAAGAAAAAAGTTTTATGATATGAGAAAGCATCGAAAAATGCATTAAATTCTATCCTTGTCAAGCAACTAAATAAATAAAAAGAAATGCTATAACTCAAATTCGGAATATTTATTTGAAATACATCGAATTTAATAAAATTTAATCTCAATTGTTGCAAGCTTGAAGATATTTAAATATTCAAAGAACGAAAAAACCTCGAATGAACACATTTAAAAAACACATTATTAATGAGACTTAAGTTGCTTCACATAAACTTAATTGTTAGATCTAAAAGTTTCTATGAAGGATTTGTATGTCATTTTCAAAATCAATATTGTTTCGAGCTATGATTTCCTTCTTAGCTTCAAATTTAGGTGATCCAAAGTACGACACTTTTAAATAAACACTTTCTTAAAGTTTATTAACAATATAAGAAAAATCATTAAACATTCTAATGAAACGTATGCATAAAATTTGTAAGTTTTGAGCTCATCTATCCTTAGACTGAATTCCGGGTGACGCCAATTCACGGCTTTTATAGCCAAGCATTAAAAACAAAGATCTGTGTAGTTTCACGCTTATCGAGTGACTACATTATGTTCAAGTCGCGTAAATAAACTAAATCAAGTTTCAATAATAGTGACTGGCATTCGAAATTCACATTTTTAAGAAAAATAATAAAATAAATCTCACCAGATTTTAATGACTATGGCTATATTCTGTACATTTGTCAGAGGTAACGGTGGACTACATCTCATAAAATTAGCATAGCAATGTTTATGACTTTAAAAGATATGCAATTGGATTTGAATATTAGGACTTCGATGAAACTCTCAAAAGGATACTTCTCTACTAAGCAATATAGAAATGTATATATTTATAATTGTTCGAAGTAAAAGTGTCTTTAATTAATAAGAATGCCATTTTTCATTTATAAATTGCTACAAGCCATAATTTTCTTCTAAGCTTCAAATTTAGATGATTTCTAGAAATCCAAAGCACGAAAACTTAATTTAAATTCAGTTCTTACAGATTTAATCAACACATAGAAGTTTGACTTTGACGAGAGATCAAAGCAAATTTTCATATGTAAAAATAAATTCAAATCTGCCATTTTTTCAAAATTTAACATAAAATTTCAATTTAACTCAATAAATTTAAAGGTCATTTGATGATTTCTACAATCGCAAAGCTAGAAATTTACACTAATCTCTATCACAACTTGAAATTTATTTTTTGTTATGAAACCTTATGCTGGAATTGTCAAAGAAAAAAGTTTTATGATGTGAGAAAGCATCGAAAAATGCATTAAATTCTATCCTTGTCAAGCAACTAAATAAATAAAAAGAAATGCTATAACTCAAATTCGGAATATTTATTTGAAATACATCGAATTTAATAAAATTTAATCTCAATTGTTGCAAGCTTGAAGATATTTAAATATTCAAAGAACGAAAAAACCTCGAATGAACACATTTAAAAAACACATTATTAATGAGACTTAAGTTGCTTCACATAAACTTAATTGTTAGATCTAAAAGTTTCTATGAAGGATTTGTATGTCATTTTCCAAATCAATATTGTTTCGAGCTATGATTTCCTTCTTAGCTTCAAATTTAGGTGATCCAAGGTACGACACTTTTAAATAAACACTTTCTTAAAGTTTATTAACAATATAAGAAAAATCATTAAACATTCTTATGAAACGTATGCATAAAATTTGTAAGTTTTGAGCTCATCTATCCTTAGACTGAATTCCGGGTGACGCCAATTCACGGCTTTTATAGCCAAGCATTTAAAACAAAGATCTGTGTAGTTTCACGCTTATCGAGTGTCTACATTATGTTCAAGTCGTTCGTAAATAAACTAAATCAAGTTTCAATAATCGTGACTGGCATTCGGAATTCACATTTTTAAGAAAAATAATAGAATAAATCTCACCAGATTTAAATGACTGTGGCTATATTCTGTTCATTTGTCAGAGGTCGCGGTGGACTACATCTCATAAAATTAGCATAGCAATGTTTATGACTTTAAAAGATATGCAATTTGATTTGAATTTTAGGACTTCGATGAAACTCTCAAAAGGATACTTCTCTACTAAGCAATATAGAAATGTATATATTTATAATGTTCGAAGTAAAAGTGTCTTTAAATAATAAGAATGCCATTTTTCATTTATAAATTGTTACAAGCCATAATTTTCTTCTAAGCTTTAAATTTAGATGATTTCTAGAAATCCAAAGCATGAAAACTTATTTTAAATTCAGTTCTTACTGATTTAATCAACACATAGAAGTTTGACTTTGACGAGAGATCAAAGCAAATTTTCATATGTAAAAATAAATTCAAATCTTCCATTTTTTTTCTCAAATTTAACATAAAATTTCAATTTAACTCAATAAATTTAAAGGTCATTTGATGATTTCTACAATCGCAAAGCTAGAAATTTACACTAATCTCTATCACAACTTGAAATTTATTTTTTGTTATGAAACCTTATGCTGGAATTGTCAAAGAAAAAAGTTTTATGATGTGAGAAAGCATCGAAAAATGCATTAAATTCTATCCTTGTCAAGCAACTAAATAAATAAAAAGAAATGCTATAACTCAAATTCGGAATATTTATTTGAAATACATCGAATTTAATAAAATTTAATCTCAATTGTTGCAAGCTTGAAGATATTTAAATATTCAAAGAACGAAAAAACCTCGAATGAACACATTTAAAAAACACATTATTAATGAGACTTAAGTTGCTTCACATAAACTTAATTGTTAGATCTAAAAGTTTCTATGAAGGATTTGTATGTCATTTTCTAAATCAATATTGTTTCGAGCTATGATTTCCTTCTTAGCTTCAAATTTAGGTGATCCAAAGTACGACACTTTTAAATAAACACTTTCTTAAAGTTTATTAACAATATAAGAAAAATCATTAAACATTCTTATGAAACGTATGCATGAAATTTGTCAGTTTTGAGCTCATCTATCCTTAGACTGAATTCCGGGTGACGCCAATTCACGGCTTTTATAGCCAAGCATTAAAAACAAAGATCTGTGTAGTTTCACGCTTATCGAGTGTCTACATTATGTTCAAGTCGTTCGTAAATAAACTAAATCAAGTTTCAATAATCGTGACTGGCATTCGGAATTCACATTTTTAAGAAAAATAATAGAATAAATCTCACCAGATTTAAATGACTGCTGGCTATATTCTGTTCATTTGTCAGAGGTCGCGGTGGACTACATCTCATAAAATTAGCATAGCAATGTTTATGACTTTAAAAGATATGCAATTTGATTTGAATTTTAGGACTTCGATGAAACTCTCAAAAGGATACTTCTCTACTAAGCAATATAGAAATGTATATATTTATAATTGTTCGAAGTAAAAGTGTCTTTAAATAATAAGAATGCCATTTTTCATTTATAAATTGCTACAAGCCATAATTTTCTTCTAAGCTTCAAATTTAGATGATTTCTAGAAATCCAAAGCACGAAAACTTAATTTAAATTCAGTTCTTACAGATTTAATCAACACATAGAAGTTTGACTTTGACGAGAGATCAAAGCAAATTTTCATATGTAAAAATAAATTCAAATCTGCCATTTTTTCAAAATTTAACATAAAATTTCAATTTAACTCAATAAATTTTAAGGTCATTTGATGATTTCTACAATCGCAAAGCTAGAAATTTACAGTAATCTCTATCGCAACTTGAAATTTATTTTTTGTTATGAAACCTTATGCTGGAATTGTCAAAGAAAAAAGTTTTATGATATGAGAAAGCATCGAAAAAATGCATTAAATTCTATCCTTGTCAAGCAACTAAATAAATAAAAAGAAATGCTATAACTCAAATTCGGAATATTTATTTGAAATACATCGAATTTAATAAAATTTAATCTCAATTGTTGCAAGCTTGAAGATATTTAAATATTCAAAGAACGAAAAAACCTCGAATGAACACATTTAAAAAACACATTATTAATGAGACTTAAGTTGCTTCACATAAACTTAATTGTTAGATCTAAAAGTTTCTATGAAGGATTTGTATGTCATTTTCTAAATCAATATTGTTTCGAGCTATGATTTCCTTCTTAGCTTCAAATTAGGTGATCCAAAGTACGACACTTTTAAATAAACACTTTCTTAAAGTTTATTAACAATATAAGAAAAATCATTAAACATTCTTATGAAACGTATGCATGAAATTTGTCAGTTTTGAGCTCATCTATCCTTAGACTGAATTCCGGGTGACGCCAATTCACGGCTTTTATAGCCAAGTATTAAAAACAAAGATCTGTGTAGTTTCACGCTTATCGAGTGACTACATTATGTTCAAGTCGTTCGTAAATAAACTAAATCAAGTTTCTATAATCGTGACTGGCATTCGGAATTCACATTTTTAAGAAAAATAATAAAATAAATCTCACCAGATTTAAATGACTGTGGCTATATTCTGTTCATTTGTCAGAGGTCGCGGTGGACTACATCTCATAAAATTAGCATAGCAATGTTTATGACTTTAAAAGATATGCAATTTGATTTGAATTTTAGGACTTCGATGAAACTCTCAAAAGGATACTTCTCTACTAAGCAATATAGAAATGTATATATTTATAATTGTTCGAAGTAAAAGTGTCTTTAAATAATAAGAATGCCATTTTTCATTTATAAATTGTTACAAGCCATAATTTTCTTCTAAGCTTTAAATTTAGATGATTTCTAGAAATCCAAAGCATGAAAACTTATTTTAAATTCAGTTCTTACTGATTTAATCAACACATAGAAGTTTGACTTTGACGAGAGATCAAAGCAAATTTTCATATGTAAAAATAAATTCAAATCTTCCATTTTTTCAAAATTTAACATAAAATTTCAATTTAACTCAATAAATTTTAAGGTCATTTGATGATTTCTACAATCGCAAAGCTAGAAATTTACAGTAATCTCTATCGCAACTTGAAATTTATTTTTTGTTATGAAACCTTATGCTGGAATTGTCAAAGAAAAAAGTTTTATGATATGAGAAAGCATCGAAAAATGCATTAAATTCTATCCTTGTCAAGCAACTAAATAAATAAAAAGAAATGCTATAACTCAAATTCGGAATATTTATTTGAAATACATCGAATTTAATAAAATTTAATCTCAATTGTTGCAAGCTTGAAGATATTTAAATATTCAAAGAACGAAAAAACCTCGAATGAACACATTTAAAAAACACATTATTAATGAGACTTAAGTTGCTTCACATAAACTTAATTGTTAGATTTAAAAGTTTCTATGAAGGATTTGTATGTCATTTTCCAAATCAATATTGTTTCGAGCTATGATTTCCTTCTTAGCTTCAAATTTAGGTGATCCAAGGTACGACACTTTTAAATAAACACTTTCTTAAAGTTTATTAACAATATAAGAAAAATCATTAAACATTCTTATGAAACGTATGCATAAAATTTGTAAGTTTTGAGCTCATCTATCCTTAGACTGAATTCCGGGTGACGCCAATTCACGGCTTTTATAGCCAAGCATTTAAAACAAAGATCTGTGTAGTTTCACGCTTATCGAGTGACTACATTATGTTCAAGTCGTTCGTAAATAAACTAAATCAAGTTTCTATAATCGTGACTGGCATTCGGAATTCACATTTTTAAGAAAAATAATAAAATAAATCTCACCAGATTTAAATGACTGTGGCTATATTCTGTTCATTTGTCAGAGGTCGCGGTGGACTACATCTCATAAAATTAGCATAGCAATGTTTATGACTTTAAAAGATATGCAATTTGATTTGAATTTTAGGACTTCGATGAAACTCTCAAAAGGATACTTCTCTACTAAGCAATATAGAAATGTATATATTTATAATTGTTCGAAGTAAAGTGTCTTTAAATAATAAGAATGCTATTTTTCATTTATAAATTGCTACAAGCCATAATTTTCTTCTAAGCTTCAAATTTAGATGATTTCTAGAAATCCAAAGCACGAAAACTTATTTTGAATTCAGTTCTTACAGATTTAATCATCACATAGAAGTTTGACTTTGACGAGAGATCAAAGCAAATTTTCATATGTAAAAATAAATTCAAATCTGCCATTTTTTCAAAATTTAACATAAAATTTCAATTTAACTCAATAAATTTTAAGGTCATTTGATGATTTCTACAATCGCAAAGCTAGAAATTTACAGTAATCTCTATCGCAACTTGAAATTTATTTTTTGTTATGAAACCTTATGCTGGAATTGTCAAAGAAAAAAGTTTTATGATATGAGAAAGCATCGAAAAATGCATTAAATTCTATCCTTGTCAAGCAACTAAATAAATAAAAAGAAATGCTATAACTCAAATTCGGAATATTTATTTGAAATACATCGAATTTAATAAAATTTAATCTCAATTGTTGCAAGCTTGAAGATATTTAAATATTCAAAGAACGAAAAAACCTCGAATGAACACATTTAAAAAACACATTATTAATGAGACTTAAGTTGCTTCACATAAACTTAATTGTTAGATCTAAAAGTTTCTATGAAGGATTTGTATGTCATTTTCCAAATCAATATTGTTTCGAGCTATGATTTCCTTCTTAGCTTCAAATTTAGGTGATCCAAGGTACGACACTTTTAAATAAACACTTTCTTAAAGTTTATTAACAATATAAGAAAAATCATTAAACATTCTTATGAAACGTATGCATAAAATTTGTAAGTTTTGAGCTCATCTATCCTTAGACTGAATTCCGGGTGACGCCAATTCACGGCTTTTATAGCCAAGCATTTAAAACAAAGATCTGTGTAGTTTCACGCTTATCGAGTGTCTACATTATGTTCAAGTCGTTCGTAAATAAACTAAATCAAGTTTCAATAATCGTGACTGGCATTCGGAATTCACATTTTTAAGAAAAATAATAGAATAAATCTCACCAGATTTAAATGACTGTGGCTATATTCTGTTCATTTGTCAGAGGTCGCGGTGGACTACATCTCATAAAATTAGCATAGCAATGTTTATGACTTTAAAAGATATGCAATTTGATTTGAATTTTAGGACTTCGATGAAACTCTCAAAAGGATACTTCTCTACTAAGCAATATAGAAATGTATATATTTATAATTGTTCGAAGTAAAGTGTCTTTAAATAATAAGAATGCTATTTTTCATTTATAAATTGCTACAAGCCATAATTTTCTTCTAAGCTTCAAATTTAGATGATTTCTAGAAATCCAAAGCACGAAAACTTATTTTGAATTCAGTTCTTACAGATTTAATCATCACATAGAAGTTTGACTTTGACGAGAGATCAAAGCAAATTTTCATATGTAAAAATAAATTCAAATCTGCCATTTTTTCAAAATTTAACATAAAATTTCAATTTAACTCAATAAATTTTAAGGTCATTTGATGATTTCTACAATCGCAAAGCTAGAAATTTACAGTAATCTCTATCGCAACTTGAAATTTATTTTTTGTTATGAAACCTTATGCTGGAATTGTCAAAGAAAAAAGTTTTATGATATGAGAAAGCATCGAAAAATGCATTAAATTCTATCCTTGTCAAGCAACTAAATAAATAAAAAGAAATGCTATAACTCAAATTCGGAATATTTATTTGAAATACATCGAATTTAATAAAATTTAATCTCAATTGTTGCAAGCTTGAAGATATTTAAATATTCAAAGAACGAAAAAACCTCGAATGAACACATTTAAAAAACACATTATTAATGAGACTTAAGTTGCTTCACATAAACTTATTGTTAGATTTAAAAGTTTCTATGAAGGATTTGTATGTCATTTTCCAAATCAATATTGTTTCGAGCTATGATTTCCTTCTTAGCTTCAAATTTAGGTGATCCAAGGTACGACACTTTTAAATAAACACTTTCTTAAAGTTTATTAACAATATAAGAAAAATCATTAAACATTCTTATGAAACGTATGCATAAAATTTGTAAGTTTTGAGCTCATCTATCCTTAGACTGAATTCCGGGTGACGCCAATTCACGGCTTTTATAGCCAAGCATTTAAAACAAAGATCTGTGTAGTTTCACGCTTATCGAGTGTCTACATTATGTTCAAGTCGTTCGTAAATAAACTAAATCAAGTTTCAATAATCGTGACTGGCATTCGGAATTCACATTTTTAAGAAAAATAATAGAATAAATCTCACCAGATTTAAATGACTGTGGCTATATTCTGTTCATTTGTCAGAGGTCGCGGTGGACTACATCTCATAAAATTAGCATAGCAATGTTTATGACTTTAAAAGATATGCAATTTGATTTGAATTTTAGGACTTCGATGAAACTCTCAAAAGGATACTTCTCTACTAAGCAATATAGAAATGTATATATTTATAATTGTTCGAAGTAAAAGTGTCTTTAAATAATAAGAATGCCATTTTTCATTTATAAATTGCTACAAGCCATAATTTTCTTCTAAGCTTCAAATTTAGATGATTTCTAGAAATCCAAAGCACGAAAACTTAATTTAAATTCAGTTCTTACAGATTTAATCAACACATAGAAGTTTGACTTTGACGAGAGATCAAAGCAAATTTTCATATGTAAAAATAAATTCAAATCTGCCATTTTTTCAAAATTTAACATAAAATTTCAATTTAACTCAATAAATTTTAAGGTCATTTGATGATTTCTACAATCGCAAAGCTAGAAATTTACAGTAATCTCTATCGCAACTTGAAATTTATTTTTTGTTATGAAACCTTATGCTGGAATTGTCAAAGAAAAAAGTTTTATGATATGAGAAAGCATCGAAAAATGCATTAAATTCTATCCTTGTCAAGCAACTAAATAAATAAAAAGAAATGCTATAACTCAAATTCGGAATATTTATTTGAAATACATCGAATTTAATAAAATTTAATCTCAATTGTTGCAAGCTTGAAGATATTTAAATATTCAAAGAACGAAAAAACCTCGAATGAACACATTTAAAAAACACATTATTAATGAGACTTAAGTTGCTTCACATAAACTTAATTGTTAGATCTAAAAGTTTCTATGAAGGATTTGTATGTCATTTTCTAAATCAATATTGTTTCGAGCTATGATTTCCTTCTTAGCTTCAAATTTAGGTGATCCAAAGTACGACACTTTTAAATAAACACTTTCTTAAGTTTATTAACAATATAAGAAAAATCATTAAACATTCTTATGAAACGTATGCATAAAATTTGTCAGTTTTGAGCTCATCTATCCTTAGACTGAATTCCGGGTGACGCCAATTCACGGCTTTTATAGCCAAGTATTAAAAACAAAGATCTGTGTAGTTTCACGCTTATCGAGTGACTACATTATGTTCAAGTCGTTCGTAAACTAAATCAAGTTTCAATTATAGTGACTGGCATTCGGAATTCACATTTTTAAGAAAAATAATAAAATAAATCTCACCAGATTTTAATGACTATGGCTATATTCTGTACATTTGTCAGCGGTCGCGGTGGACTACATCTCATAAAATTAGCATAGCAATGTTTCTGACTTTAAAAGATATGCAATTGGATTTGAATATTAGGACTTCGATGAAACTCTCAAAAGGATACTTCTCTACTAAGCAATATAGAAATGTATATATTTATAATTGTTCGAAGTAAAAGTGTCTTTAAATAATAAGAATGCCATTTTTCATTTATAAATTGTTACAAGCCATAATTTTCTTCTAAGCTTAAAATTTAGATGATTTCTAGAAATCCAAAGCACGAAAACTTATTTTAAATTCAGTTCTTACAGATTTAATCAACACATAGAAGTTTGACTTTGACGAGAGATCAAAGCAAATTTTCATATGTAAAAATAAATTCAAATCTGCCATTTTTTCAAATTTAACATAAAATTTCAATTTAACTCAATAAATTTAAAGGTCATTTGATGATTTCTACAATCGCAAAGCTAGAAATTTACACTAATCTCTATCACAACTTGAAATTTATTTTTTGTTATGAAACCTTATGCTGGAATTGTCAAAGAAAAAAGTTTTATGATGTGAGAAAGCATCGAAAAATGCATTAAATTCTATCCTTGTCAAGCAACTAAATAAATAAAAAGAAATGCTATAACTCAAATTCGGAATATTTATTTGAAATACATCGAATTTAATAAAATTTAATCTCAATTGTTGCAAGCTTGAAGATATTTAAATATTCAAAGAACGAAAAAACCTCGAATGAACACATTTAAAAAACACATTATTAATGAGACTTAAGTTGCTTCACATAAACTTAATTGTTAGATCTAAAAGTTTCTATGAAGGATTTGTATGTCATTTTCCAAATCAATATTGTTTCGAGCTATGATTTCCTTCTTAGCTTCAAATTTAGGTGATCCAAGGTACGACACTTTTAAATAAACACTTTCTTAAAGTTTATTAACAATATAAGAAAAATCATTAAACATTCTTATGAAACGTATGCATAAAATTTGTAAGTTTTGAGCTCATCTATCCTTAGACTGAATTCCGGGTGACGCCAATTCACGGCTTTTATAGCCAAGCATTTAAAACAAAGATCTGTGTAGTTTCACGCTTA
>ARYC01021726.1:0-12821 GCA_000711775.1 Oxytricha trifallax
TTGAGGCCTTACCATCATTCACCTTTACTCCCATCGCATTCGCGAAGCAACAAGTCAACCAGCGGTTAGGGTCTTACGGGTCTTGGCTCGAAATCTCTCAATCACCAAGGAATCCACTAAGAGATAGCAATTTTCGATGAGCTTTGTGGCAGCCATCACCAAGGACCAGCTGATCTCTAGCAAACAATTGAGGGGGCCTTCGATGCGATGCTGTTCGAGAACTTCCTCTATCACACCCTGCGCCAGCTGCGCACAGACAAGGATCTCGCCCAGAAGAAGATCGTGCTGCTCATGGACAACGCAGTCATTCACGAGTATTCAGAGGTGCCGGAGACTGCTAGGAAGTTCAAGGTCACTGTCCTTTTCAACGCTGAATACTCACCTGGCTTAACCCCATCGAGCAGTTGTTCTCCTACATCAAGAGGCACCTCCGCTAGGAGCAAGCAGACAGCAAGTAAGTATTTTGGGCCTAAATTTTCATAGGATCCACCTGGTGAAGCGGCTTTCGCAGATTCTGAAGGCAATGACCAAGACAGACGTCAACAAGCTCTGGGCTTTCAGCGTGAAGCAGTGGTGCAGCACCATCAAGCATGGATTTGTGTGAAGTTGAGCTGAAAGACGATGAGTTGAAGTGCAGGAGCTATGGAAGACAACAATACATACAGAAACAGCAGTTAAATCGTCAAATTGATTGATTAAAAGCCCCTTATTACATATCACACTTTTAAGTTTTAATTTTAACTAATCAAACCAAAAATCCAAAAACCTCTCTCATTTTCGCTCATTAAAATAGCCATTTTGGCTCCTCTCCACTAAAGCTGCCGAATTTGGTGCTCAAACAGTCGAGCAGGACTTGTGCTGAGCTGGGGGTTTTAAAACATGGAGAATACGATCGGGTCCCAAATTTCACAAAACACTCAACAAGCAACGAGATATTGACCATTTATGGTGATTCCACTCTCGATCGATGAAATTTAGTCAATGATTCCAATCATTAGCAATGAATTTATGTGTAAGACAATAAAACTTGCAACTGGCTACTCAGATAAGGATACAGTTTTTAAATTTATGATTTCTACTCATACAACTAACAATACTGATAAAATTTGAGAAATTCTTCAATCATGGTGTATAAGTGTTCAAATAGAATCAAAAAGTAAAGTTGGTTAAAATTATATTATATATTTTATTTTCTATTAATTTATACAATTTCCTATTTTTATCTATTTTAGCAATATTGATTATGAATATTTGAAATTCAAAATTAATTGATAGATCAAAATAATAAAAATTTATTCATAATCTTAAATTGAAAATGAATGTTATAAGACTATCATGTTTGAGTTAATTGGTAAGTGGTTTTTTAATAGATTCCCCATCCTACCAAAACGAGTCCAAACACTCTCACATTAACTAAAACTCTCTACTTATCTTATTATTATCCCCTATTAATAAACTTACCAGGCTCAATCAACTTCATACTAGCATCTCGATGTCATGACACTTTTGTCTTTAAGAAATATCAATTCTTAATTAGTTTTCTAAACAATTATGTAGGTTTCATTTTATTTTTGATATTTAACATTTCGCTTTACGTTTGTTGACTTTTTAATACACATGCTCCCATTAGAAATTACAAATATAAAATAATTTTATAATTGATAAAAACTGAGTCTCTTTGAGTCCACATAACTTAAATTATAAATTTATTCCTTTATATCTAATTTTTAAATCAACAATTAAAATTAAAACTCAATAAATCAAATAAATAAAATATAGTCTAGTGAATTTTTAGGAAAGGCTTTGCTCTCCCAAAACCCAATCACATTAATGCCTCCCACCCTTGTTCCTATAAATAATTTTATGTTGTGCAATACTAAAGATCTGGTCATTGAGACTCTTTTAGGTGCTGTAACCCGAAGACCCTGATTAGATAATTTCTTGCCAGTTCATATATATTTTAAAATTATAGTACAATTCGCAAATGTTACTACAGTTCGCAAATAACTACAAAACCCAATTATACTATGTTATATAGTAAAAAATGTATATACTTACAGTTTTATTAATAAAATTTGAGAATTCATCTTACAGATTAGTGAAAATAACTTAAGTGTCTTTACCTAGCATTATTACAAATTCATAAAAAATTTGCTTATAAAAAAACTTTAATAATAACTCGAATAAAAGTATTTAAAATCACCAGACATTATAATAAATTATTATTATTATTTTAGAAACATTAATGCAATTATTTATGTTTAAATATTCATAAAATTCTCACATATTTATTTATAAAATGAATTTTCATAGTTATAATTTATTTGTTTTTAAAATTTCCTTTAATTATTTATTTTGTAAATATCTTAACATAGCACTTGGTTAATAATTTGTCTTATTTTAATTATTGCTTTGAATAAGTTAAGAACTCATTCCTTGAGGAATTTGTGTCATCTATCTTTATTAGGTTTAATCAATATTTTAAAATGTGTTTAAAGGTTTAGTATCCCCTCTTTAAGTGACTGGGGCATCTTCTGCCAAATACATTTGACTTTTCAAATTATGAAAGCATGTAGGCTTTGGAGTTTTGTTTGTTATTAATGTTTTAGCAGGCTGGGTTTTTAAAGGCAAAGCCATTTATTAGGTTGAGTGAGATTTTTCAGAAGCTTAATAGTTATTGCTTTATTTCATTTTAGAATAGAATATTATGAAATTATAATTTGGATTATTCAAATTTAAAATGATCAAGAAATCCTAAGAACAATCGGGGGATTAATAAGGAATTGAATTTTATTATTTATTAAAAGAGTAACTAAGATAATATTGAAACAAATTGAGATTAATCATAGGAGTACGGATAAATACATTGTAATTTTTAGTTGTCATCAGTATCGAACACCAAACTAATTGTACACAAGAATTATTTGCCATTGATCTGTATAGATATGAGATTAAGGCAAAAAAAAAAACTGTCTAATTATTTAATGTAAAAAATTGCTCTCTTAAGTAATTTTCATTTTGTAATACCTTTTTGTACATATATTTCCAATTGTATTAGAAAAATTTCCATAACTAATTAATTTCGGATTAAAGTATCTCAATACATTGAATCTTAATTGTTTCTGCTGATTAAAAGGAATATAATTTAAAACAGCTCAACAATACCTTTCTTATTTTTTAAATGAAAGTTAGTTAGTTTTTTATCGGATAGACTGCTAAACTTATACTCAAAACCCCTTAGTAGTTTATAAGTTCTTTGATTTTTAGTGCAATTTAATTGGAGTTATCAACTAAATACCAAAATTAAATTACAAGATTTTTGGGCAGTCCATCAACAGTTCGCTTACGTTTCTAATTTACAGGCAAATTTTAAGTATCTAATAAAGTTTATTTTAGTGAAAAAACTTTGAAGTATTCAAAACCCCAAAACCCTTTCAGTAGTTTGATTGAGTTTTTGATTGATAAAAATAGACTATTAGTGCATACTTTATTAGGGTTTTAATAGGGTTATGTAGGGGTTTAATGTTTAAATGTTATGAATAGTAGTGTGTATTAGAGGGGTTTTATTTTTACTATTCACTCAAACAATACTTTAGCATCATGAGGCAACTTCCTAAATTTGATTTCTCCTATCCAGTTGATCATTTATTCTATTGTTTGCTCTGCTCTGTGGTTTGGTCTTAAGATAATCTGCTCTGCCATATCTTTCATTTTACCTTTTATCTTATTCTAGTCTAGATAGTGCTGTATTTTCTGCTTTGAAAATTTCTCTCTCTTACAGCTATAGTAATCATTTCTTGCCATATCGCATTCAGCAATAATTGCTGCTAGAGCCCATACATCCCACTTAATATCACCATCTCTCCAGTCCACCCTTTCTGGAAAATATCCAGGAGTACCATAAACTTGCCAAGTCCTGAAGCTTCAACTCTTTATGATCTATTGAAATCAATTATTACGACTCTGAGAGGTGAAAAGTCAAGTATTATATTCTCAGGCTTCAAGTCTCTATGAACATATCCTAAAGTGTGCAATTCTTCAATGCCTTTGCAAACATTTGTAAGAATGAGAGGTAGCTACTTTGGAATCCTTTAATCTTAAATGTAGTCTCTTAATGACATTTAATATAGAGGTAGGCAAAAAGCAACATGATCTTGAGCAAGGAATATTGCATCGAGTTTAATTATAAATCTGCACTGTCTATCCCTTGCTTTAGTAAGAGCTTAGTACTCATTGACAAATTCCATTTGATACTTGTCATCGTATTTAAAGTAGTTGAATGGATAAATCTTGTATGCGAACTGCTTATCAGTAATGACCTTTTTCTCAAACTTGTCCTCAAGTATAAGAAAAAAATATAAGATAACTTTCCTTACATTCTTTAAGGTCAATTACATTTAAAATTGGAAGCTTTAGTGCTTGTATCTTCAGAGTGATTTTCACTATCTCAAAAGCTGGGAGGTTTCTAACTGCTTTAATAAGCTTATTTTCTTTCTTAGCTCTTTGTTCCAAGGATTCTAAAGGGTCTCTTGGCTTTCTTTTTTGAAGGAAGACCTCACCAGTCTCAGGATCTATGACTTCAAACTTCTTGCCATGATGGTTTTATAGGTGAACTTTTAAATCCCTTGAATGGTTATAATGTTTATTGCAATAAGGGCAAAAAGATTTTCCATCTAACTTATCATGCTTAAGATAGAGCTTTGGCTTGTTAGAATGCTACTCTAAGATATGACATTTAAGAGCAGATTTATAAGTGAAGTTCTTCTCACACTCTTCACATAAATGTAATGCTTTAATTTCTTTTTTCTCTTCCTCCTCTTCAGCCATTTTTAAAGGAACTTCGCATTGAATTTCTTAGCTCTGCATTTCTATTTTACAACTGAATTGTTATCCAAAGTCTGAGACCTAAGGTTAGAGAATTTCAGGTTCGTACTAGGTAAATGCATCACAAGTCTCAATTTTCTTTTGATTCATGAAGGAAAGTTTTTGCTGGCTAATGCCAAGTAATGCCGCTTTTCTTAGTAAGTTGCCGCTCATTTTATAAATACTATTAATAATTATATAAGCTGTTTAAATTCTACCTTTATATACAAGAAAGAGCATATCCTCAATGATTTAGAGAGGTTTAATGGGAACAGAGTGAGAATCATTAGTTTTATATTTCTAAAATTTTGAGATAATTTATATATTATTTCATCCATTTTATAAATTAAAATGCACCTAAATGTGTTTTGGGGAGTTAGGTGGTGCTCCTAAATATGTTCTCGTAAATTTAGGAGGGAAGTTTTAAATTTTAATTTTTTTAATGCACCACCTAATTCGGTTTTGAACTTTAATTTAACCTCCTAATTAAGTTTTATATAAATTAGGAGCACCACCTAATTAAATTAATTATTATTAGGAACAATTTAATGGAGAAAATTTGATAAAAATGGAAGTCAAACTTTGAAACTGGGGAAAGTTCCTCCATCTTTATCTATTTATCTGATTCAGGTTGACCTCCAAGTGGATCTCCCTATTTAGTAGAAAAATTTTAGTAAGTTTAGAATGGATATCCATAATTTTAAATTTCATTAACATTTATAGAAACTGGAAACAAGATGGAGTCTATGAATGATGCAATGAAGAGAATTTAATCTCAAGATTTAATAGGAAAATTCAGAAGTAAGGAAGATCTTTACAGATACTTGGTATAGCAAGGTAAGTTTTCACTTATAACTAACTTATTAACCATAGTTGGATTGTTCTTGCCAACACAGGAGGGAACAAAATTATCATTCTTAAAAGCATTGTTAAGTGAAGAGAAAAAAGCTTTTAAGTCTAATGAAATGAGAATGATAGAGATACCTAACTACCCTGAAATATCAGTGACAAACCTATATGACGATGATATGAGTGATCCAGACGTAGCTCTCTACTTCCATCAAAGCTACAGCTCTCAAATAAGTTGCCAGAGAGAAACTTCTTCTTTAGTGTTCTTCCTACTCTGAAACCTGAGTACTTAAATGAAGTTATTTAAGAAGCTCACAAGAAACGCTACAGCATCTCTCCTGAAGAAAAAGAGAAGCAAGGTATTAAAATAAGTTACACCTGGCTGTAGGAACTTCAAAAGCATCCTTTCATCTCAAGTAAGCTTAGTCTTCTAACTTTATAGAAAAACCTGGTACTGCTATATACTTGATGAAAGAGCGCAGCAAATTAAACAGAGAGAGAAAGTCTCAAGTAAAACATGAATCGAGTAAGAGACTCTTCAAAGATTTATAAAAGCCAGAAGATATGAACATAGATGCGGGAGCTGGCACTAAGAGAAGAAACATAGGCCCAAGCAAGCCTTAAGAGGAAGAAAAGAAAGAGAAGCCAAATCCTTTTACGGGAAAATTTAATATGTGAACTTAATCATTCGCTTAAATCTAAAACTTATTTATAAACACAAAATCTCCCTTCTCTTGCGCATACTTTAGCTTTATCATCGCTGACTCTCTTAGCAGCACTCTTAATAAAATCTACTGTATCTATCTTTAAGTAGTGCATCAAGTGATAGAGTAGCAATTTCTTATAATGACCTTTCAATAACCCCCAATATAATTCAATACCATTGAACTGAGGACTGTAGGGAACATTAAATACAGGTGTTATGTTTAGCCTTTCATATTCCTTCCTTGTGTCTTTAGCTTTATGGACAGATAAGTTATCTACAAACAGAATAATCTCTTAGTCGGCGTACTTATCTCTGAGTTATTATAAGAACTTTATGTATTATTCGGTCTTTATTGAGCGAGGATGGATAACATAAGTCTCGAGGCCATTATCTTCGCTTATTCAACCAAGAATTGCATGAGTTTAAACCTTAACCTTTTAATCATATAATTCAATGTAGCTATATCTTTTATACCAAGACCTTGATATGAAGGTATTAAACGTGAATACTGCCTCATCAGCGTGTATGAACTTAATATTGTTAGTAATAGCCCTCTGCATTTAATCGAATATATAATTTAAATTATCCTTATAAAATGGAACATTAAAGTCAATCACTCTCTTAATGCGATTGACTGTCTTGTAAGATATTCCGTTATTTTTATATATGTTAGCTATCGATTATGCAGATATGTGAAGCTCAGGAAATTGGCGATGAAACATCACAGCCCTCTAGGCTAGAGAGAAATGAGCCCAGTATTTAAGAGTCTTATCATTAATAAGATAGTCAATATGATGCTGCTAAAATTTTCGAGGTCTTTTAGGCTTAGAATTAAGATGCTATCTCTTTAAATTCAATGCTAATAGACAGTGAGACCTCACAGTTGCAGGAGATTTATGAAGTAGCCTTGCTATTGATGTATAATTAAGAATAGGTCTGAGTTGATCACCATATTAATCACATCCATAACGCAACTTAAACAATAAATCTATATACTCACTGTCATAAACTGACCCCAAACCTCGCATATAATCACTTAAAATACTAATATTTAAACATTAAACCCCTACATAAACCCTATTAAAACCCTAATAAAGAATGCACTAATAGTCTACTTTTATCAATCAAAAACTCAATCAAACTACTGAAAGGGTTTTGTGTGGTTTTGATTGGGCTAACTTCTCTCTCGACCAACGAGCTACTATGTTTCACCGCCAGTTCCCTGAATTGAAGATCTCTGCAAAGTCTGTTGCAAACATTTATAAACGATATGGCATCTCATACAAAAGTGTGAATCGTATCAAGAGAGTGATTGATTTCACTCTGCCATTTTACAACAACAACTTAAATTATATTAATAATTAAATGCAGAGAGCCTAATAGAATAATATTAAGTTTTATCATGCTGACGAGGCTGTGTTTACATTCAACACTTTCATCTAGAAGTCTTGGTATTAGAGGCATAGTAACATAGAAGTATATGACTAAAAAGTCAAGGTATAAACGATGGCAATTCTTGGAGGAATTAGAGAGGATGCTGGTTTAGAAACTTATGTTATTCAACCTCGCTCTATTAAGACAGAGTAGTATATTAAGTTCTTAGAGCAGCTGAGAGAGTGAGTTTTCTGAATAATAAATTAATCAATTTATATGACTTATTACTACAAGAGACTAAATGATTTTTAAAAATTTATATTATCATTAGTATTTAAAACCTATATTTTCAATATCAATTTAAGTTTTGTTATAACTAAAATTATTGACGAAATGAAGTTTAAAATGCACATGATTAAAAATTAAAATGAATAAAAGAAATGAAATTAATGTGTGTTTTCATTAATGATGTCTCAATTATTCTTCACATTCTCTTTACCATATGAGCTCACTCCCCGTTATTGTTTGAACTTTTCTAGGCTTAATGAAGTACATATCTCTTCTTAAGTATAATTCTCTTATCTATGTCGTCTGCCTACCTCGCCATTTCATCGAAACTTTCCTTCAAAGTTATTATTTCTCTATCCAAATCTTTTTTCTATCCTAACTTTTTGGCAACTTGCATTTCTATATAATCTTGCTGTTTCCTTAAGTGTTCACCTCATTGTTCAACCACCCCAAATGGAGGTTTTCACCCAACTCAATAAAATGGGTCATCTAAAATAATTGTCCCATTTGTTATATAAAGAAAATTATAATCACTAACACATTTAAACAGTCCATAGTGATCTCAAACTCTCGTAACGATAATTATAAATAAAATGAGATAAGTTTTTCAAATATTTTTATTTTAATAGTCTTTTTTTTTAATTTATGCTTTAAATAGTTTATATTGAATCTTTAGGCTATTTTGGATACATGCACAATAGAATTTAAATTATCATTTATAAAATTTTGTCATAAAAAATAAGATTTTATAAAGGAATGAAGTCGAACCAAACTTTGTGGATACAGTTTTTCATTTAAAATGAGGAATTTAAAGTTACCTTATTTTTTAGAAGAGGAGTGATTTCTAGATTGAAGGGTGAGGTAAACTTTGAAGGGGTTTAGACGATTGGGTATGGAGAAGTATAGATTGGATGGATACTTAAGTCTTACAAATCTATATCTTGCTTCACCTTTGTAATATCTATTTCTTGCTTCATAGACTAAACTTGAACCTTAAATTCTGCAAATTAAACTCAAAATTTTTCTTTCAGTAATTCACTTGTTTTATTGATAAAGTTTCAATTAATTTTAATTAATTAGAGTTTTATTAGGCCAAGATCTTTCAAATTTGTTAACTTAAACTGCAAATATTTTGATTTAAAATTAATTAAGTAAAAGCCCTTCATAATTTCAAATGTATTTCTATAAAATTTTTTAATAGTTATGGTGTAAGTTTAAAGCCTACTCTTTTACCCTATGCCATTATAAAATGTGGTTAACAGGAGCAAGCGAATGATGAAACTAAAATTGCTATAGATGTTTAATTTATAATGATTTGTGTTATTTGCGATTATAACTCCAAGCCCACAACTTACAGGAGATTTATTAAATAACATAAATTCATTGAACCTAAACTTCGCGTATAGACCATTAAAGTTATGACTTTATAACCTTAATGTAGTAGTCATAAAAACTTTTCAATTTTATCAATAAAGATCTCAATCAAATTACATAACAAGTCTTTGGGATTTTAAATGCACGGTTTTCATCGCTCTTAGCGAGATATTGATGCTTTTCAATCACGTCCAAGACATCATTATCATTCAACTTAATCTCATACTGTTCAATTTTATTTTTCATTAGCCTGATTTTTTCCTCAGCTTTTGATTAATCGATGCCAGTAAAAGCATCGTATTCTTCTGAGAGTTTGTTAAATTTGGCAAGATATCTGTCAAAAGTCTCTTTCAATTTCCTTAAACAATCTGTACAGTATCCCTTGTGTCTAGGATCTCTATTACCACAAGCACAAATATTGATAGTTTCATTATAATAGAATTAAAATTACATGTTTCACTCTTCTATGCTGTCTTAGCTTTATCACCCTAGGTTACAGCAAGTCCTGAAAACATTTTATTAACATCTAAGAACTCTTTCATTTAACTTGGTGGGATGTTAGGCTTTGGAGCTAAAGGTTTAGCATTTTTTGCTTCTTAGATTGTCTTGAGAGATTTTTCATAATCTTTTTAGAGTTTAAGTTGTTTCGTAATCAATTGCTTATTTTTATTTTCATTTTCATTGATGAAGATTTTCAACTGCCTTATTTATTCTGCTGCAGATTTTCCAGCAAGTTCACGAAGCTTTTTGTTATACTCTGAACTTTCTTTTTGAAGAACCTAAGCATTTTTAATTTCCCCTAAGATATTACCAAAGAGTTTGTTACCAATGCCTTATGGCCCATTTTATCCAGATGATGGCATTAAAGCTGGATCTTCAGCTAATGATAAAATGATCTTCATTTATTTAGAGCCAACTTAAATAAAATTGAGAACTTATTCAATCTAAGTTTCCTTAGTAATTTAATTGTAATTCATCAAACTAAGTGGTTATTCTGACAGTCTTATACTAGCATAGGTTTCCTAAATATCTTTTATTTTTATTTGAATGGCGTCATTGATCGTAAAAGTTCTTAAAATAAAAGGAGATTCAAAATCAATTTCAAATATATCATAAGAGAATTATTTATCTAAGTATCAAATACATAAAAACAATTTCATTGAGATAGAAAGATTTTGTTTCTCTTAAAGCTCTTCTATCACTAGATGCATTTGAAATTTCAAACTAAGCATTTTCAGTTAAGTCTTTAGCCAATAAAATGTCAAGAATAATAAAAGTATTTTTCCCAATAATTAAGATAATTAAAATCGAAAATATGAGTGAATATTGTCTCTTACAAAGTAAATTTGTATTAAACCAGCTTCAAGTCTGTTTTATGAACTCATAATTTAAAAATCGCTAGTTCTCAATTCCATCTCAAACATAACACCCTCAAGAATCATATTACTATTTGATTCTATACCTTAAAGAGTCATTTTAAAACCCTAAGTTTAATTCCCAAAAATCTAAGACTGCTAAGTATATTTTTTCATTTGTTTTTACTAAGCTGTATTATCTGTTAGTAAGGTCTTTCTTAATAATTAAAAATTCAATATATATATTGTTTCCCCCACCTTGAAGCATTTTAGATATCTTGGGCAGACCATCATAGTTAAGTATAAATGGTTTCTACACTGGTTTCCACGGACCCAGCTCTACTTATTCTAAAGTACCATCTTCATTTTGACCCTGAATTCCTGTCTCGTTAACTATATAATTGTACTCTTAGATTAATTCTTAATTTTTAGCTTCATCCCCTATCTTATTTACAAAAAATCTGAACTTAAGACTTTCTCCCTATTTTATATCGATAAATCCAATGGAGAAGTATAATTATAATTAATTAAAATTTCTTTCTTAAATAATTTTACTGTTTATTGAAGAATAGCCTTTTAACAAAAGATTACCCTTTAGTCTCATTCATTACCTCTAAGCTGAAAGTGTACTTATCTAAATCTCTGGGGAGATTTTCTCTGCATAAGAGATAAGTATTTTTTATAATTTTTTTAACACAAATTATGAGCGAACCTCTCATTCCAAAGTAATAATAAAATTAATTTTCGATAATAATTCGCATATTTTATTTTCAATCACGTTAATTATAAAAAAAAATCATTAATTTTATTGATTAGTGAGACTAAAATAATTATAAACTTTATTACTATATAAAGAAAGGAAGGTTGTTTAACATTAGGGTAGTTGAAAAAAAATGTGATTTATATTTTTCTTTTAAAAAAATATTTGCAAATATAATTAAAAATAATGAAAAAATTTATTACCCCAAATCTTTTTGATGATGATTGGCAAATTGCTCACTTTAAACTAATTCAAGGAACAAGAACCCACTCAAACCCTATTATTAAGTTCTATAGGTGTTTGGGTCTAAGCAACGTTGTGGCACTAAAGATGTATATTTGAACTTGAACTTAAAAATCGAAACTTAACCTGTTTTAACCAACTTAATAACAATTTAAGAATAATTATTGTAAAAAAACATTCAAAATTGGAAAATTAATTAAAATTAAATTAAATAAAAATCAAAATCTTGACAGTTAAAGTTGGCAAAATTAAACAATCTTGGGCTCATTCGATAGAGAATTCAAAATTAGCTGGACTTTAATATTAGCGGTACTATTTTTCACATCCCTGGAACGAGATAACTCGACTTTAATGTGAGGGTATAATTTAATGAATTTAGATAAGTTTAATTAAACTCAAGTTATTTCGTTCCACAGATGTGATAAAATAGTACCGCCAATAATAAAGTCCAGCTAATTTTGAATTCTCTATCGATTGAGCCCAAGATCGTTTAAAATGGCCAACTTTAACTGGCAAGATTTTGATTTATAATTAATTTAATTTAAATTAATTTCCCGAATTCGAATGTATTCCTACAATAGCAGTATTAGAAATTGTATTGAAGGGAATATTTCTTAAAGGCAAGATCATGTGAGATATTAATCTCATGTTTTTGAAGTTCATTTTTATCTCTGGATTATAATTTAATATAAAATTTTATTTTTATATAAAATCAATTTATAAAGGCCTCCTCAGAGAGGATTTGATAAAATTCAATTGAAATTTTTTCTTCTAAAGACTGTGTCTATGTGCTAAATTTGCTACGATTAATATCCAAAATTTTGTTGGGTGAAGCAACAACAATTTAAGTCATATGTAATCCTTCTTTAATTTTAATCATGTATAAATGAGAAATCTAATTTTGTGAGCTTTGAATTTTCTATATTGTTGATGATGATTCAAACGCATACTTTGACTGAGGAATATCAACTGACAAAAGTTCTGCTTCAATAAATCCAAAATGGCAAAA